>JAPYZR010000385.1:0-48334 GCA_030522945.1 Trichopria nigra | reverse complement strand
TAAAATTAAATAAAATTATTTTTAACCCCATAGCAATGGAATAATTTGTTTGATTTAACCAAATTTTTTTTGATTTGAACAAATTTTTTTCTGAGTGATAACTTGCTCCCACTTGGTTTCCCCTCTACTGCCTGCATACTACTTCCGGACTTGCGCATACTCACCCACCCTCTCGATGCAAGTACTCATACACAGTAGGTAGGTAGGACACAAGTTAGACTTCCCTATTTCCATTCCAATTATTAATTTGGAAATCGAAGGACTTGTCTCGAATTTCAACGGTAAACTTGAAAATGCAAATCCCATCACGACAAATCTCAATGAAAATAAAACGACACAAAACATTACATTGAAAGTACATTATTGGAAGACCTTTAGAATCAAGTTTAGCTACTAAAACCCACAGGATTTTATATACTCGTTCGCTAAATCAATTCTGAAGGTAATACCAAAGGTTACGTGCCGACTGTTTCTCGTACGAATTCAATTTTTATTGCGAAAGGCTCGGTGCAGGGCTGCACAAGTAGCTCTCTGGCACTGATAGGAGTGCTGCACTTGGATACGTGATTTTCCAGGGAAGTCGTGGCATCCTGCAGGCAGGATGGCGAACGTGCTTGTGCATAATCGAGCGTTACCCACCTAAGCTCGATGCTGATAGACGCCAAGCACTGCTGGCAGTAAAACAGCCGTTATTACCGCGTAATAACGCAGAGTACATAAGAACTCTTCGGATGGAGAGAGTTAGATCGAGAAAGAGACGCAAATGAGTGGAGAGAGAGCGGTGGAAATGAAAAAGGAACCGACGAGTTAAAGTTGATTCCTCGCGACCAAGAGGCACTTGTTTCGATTACACCTGAAACTGAGTCAATAATATTTTCTCTAGTAAGATTTCATCGGGAATCTTACATACCTAGTTGGTTTGGGTGAATAAATATTTTTAAAAACTGAATGCAATCGATGCGTCTTCCCATCAATTCTTCTAATCAGTTCACGTATATATTTGGTACTTCTAAAACGCATTCAGTATTCCTACAATTTCTGCACGAACAAATGGCCCTCATAATAGACAACGATTTAAATGAAAGCATTAAAAGTTAATAAACAGAGATTTGATGCAATAAGAGATGGAAGTGAATGTCTAGAAAGAATAGTGACGTATTGCGATTGAAAGTAAGAGACAGGGAAAGTCTTCATATCAACTCTTAACAGCCCTGCAGCAAAAAGGCTGCTACCGTTCTTGAGAGATGGAACGCCTGTGGACTCATGCCAAGCGAATATGATGATATCGGAAGATCGGCAGAAGAATAAAGAGAAGTATCGGTTCACAGTCTTATATTTCTCATAAAAGGTTCATGAAAAATCCGATATAATCGATTGCAAGTTATTGGCAAACGATCGACCGGTTGATTGTGCGGTGTTCACTTAGGATCTGAAGACCAGTGCACTTTCTCCGAGACCCAGTTTCTATTGGAGACGTGCCAGGAGACCAGGACTAGTGACTAATAGCTAAAAATGATGAGAAATCGAATATTGCTTCGTCTGAGAAAGACATCGCAGTCGATACGAGTTTAATAATCAAAGCCGATAATAAATAAAATTCAATTTATCGATCACTCATATTATCGACTATTGTCATGATCGAAAAAATAAACCAACCGTACATTGACCAATCGATTCATGTGTCTGCTAAACATTCTATACAAATAATAATTGTCTTTAAGGTACCGTTACGTACTTTAAAGTCGTAAGATTTTTCAAAAACTTCGCTTCGATAGTTCACCCGGGCCAGAGAGTATATGTACTTGCCTTTACGATGATGACCTCGTGCCCTTTCCCCTGTTCCTCTCTCGTACGCTTCCTATCTCCTCATCTCTCAGTATATCTCCCTATCTTTTACTCTGGATCTTTTTGTCCTCCTTCTCTACTGGTCTTTACTTTCTCTTCCAGTACGACTTCTTTCACATTTTTCCTCTCCTAAATATTATTTAAAACATTTATTCCCTTTATAATTATAACTCATATTTTTGTTTTATTTTTTTGTAAATTTTCTTTTCCATTTCATTTCATTTCTTCCGTTTTGTTTTTCATTCGTTTTTAACATTGTTCAACTCCATCCCTCATGCTCACATAATCAAAGTAATTTGCCAAGGCTCCATTAAAAGGTAAAATGTTATGTTCCTTGCTCGTTCTTCTTCTTCTTCTAGCTCAGCTTCGGTTACGGACACCCTAATAACAACAATTATGTCATTTCTCTGGAATTCTGGACCGCCCGCGAACGATTCAGAGACAATACTTTCGCTAATAAACCGCAGAAGAATGAAGACACTGCTGCATCAAGTATTTTTCTTTTCCATTAATTCTATACTTAAGGAATAATGACTAATATTTATTGACCTAACGACGTTGGTGAATCATACTTTTTACATCAGTGCCTCATTTCCCTTTCTTGGTTCATTCCTCTTCGCAATAAATGTAAGTGATAGACGCGCATCGTACAATCCTACGGAATATATAGCTTATCGTACGATAAATTTCCTCGGAGCCTTGGAACTTTCGGCTTTCGATAATGGCATAACATCGGAGAGCCCCGAAAAAGTCGACTTCGGCCGCAAGTAGCTAGAAGGTAAATCGTATTTCCGGTAACGAAGAGACTTTTTCTCGTTCTGAACTTTGGACCGATAAGGAGACGCGTCTACTTCCAAAGTAAGCTCTCTTGGCTTCGTTTATTTACCGTGCGCAGGTACAAGTCGGCTTGAGTCAACTCGTCTCCATTAGTTGAGGACTCGACGTCGTCACGGCGTACAGGGTATATATATACATCGTGAAACGTAGGAGTTGGAATTCTTGTAATAAGGGAAAACTTTACCGTTCCGCGCACATGTACTCTGCACTTTTGTTCGAGTAATAGAAACACAAGTTTTTCATCGTCAAAAATTAACGTTTATTATATCGGTGCACATTTATATTGCGTCATATATTTGTTTTCACGCGATTCGTAAAATGTCAAAGGCAATATACGCTGCATCTGATTCGTAGTTCACATGATCACGGAGCACTTGATACACGACGAATTCTCATTATGATGTAATAATTGCGGTAGTCTTGGAATTCTCCTGCGGCAATCATCATTATCGCTCGTATTTGCTTCTTAGTTTTCCGCGCGTCAGTGCAGCATCAAAGAATATACGGTAATTTCGAGAATAACAAAACAGACAACCCGCTGATTCGTGAATTTCATGCAAATTGTTGTACTCTTTGCTACCATGAAATGCGAGAGACAGTCGCAATGCATAATAAACATCCGCTGCGTGCTCTCCTGTTATTTTCAGCACAACTGGTAATACATTTCATTTTTCGTATATTTTCTCTCCTCTTTTTTTATCCAGTAGTTTTGCACCCTTCACTTCAATTTCATACTTAATTTGACATTCTCGAGTCTTTCGTTCTTTTTTTTTTGCGGACTTTCGCTCTAATAATTTACAGTTTATTTTTCTCTTCGCCATTACGCATATATCGTATTCATTGCAGCGATGTAGCGATACTTACAAATCTACCACTTGTTACCGCAGTTATATAGGAATAATTACGTGAACGCGAAATTTTTAAAATAATGTGACCAGAATCAACGAAAGTACAGTTCGGAAAGAATGGGCGAAAAGGGGACACGAGGAAGGCGAAGAATGGAAATATAAGAGGTGGCGGAAGAAATCGTGTAACAATGAATGGAAGAAAGGATGAAGAAACGCTACAAAACTAGGCGCAATAAAATCAAAATAAATGAGGAGATGAAGATCGCGGACGGCAAAAAGTGAAAGAGAAAAATATTGGCTGGGAGAAAGAAGGGAGAAAAGAGGGCGAAAGAAATCAAAACGACGAGTAAAGGAAGAAAGGCATTTTTATCGCGGACTTCCTCGTCGAACGTGCGACCCGCACCAAGGACCCTGTCGCACTTCAAGCAGAACCGCGCTCCTGTCACGCGCTTCTAGCGCTATTGTTGCGAAGGCGGATGATGACTCGACGTGTTGTTGAAAGGGTAAAAAACTCTATACGGAAAGTTGTAAAGAAGCCCAGATTTATTTCTCCTTTTGTCCGCTGGCGCATTATACGAGGAAAGCATCCAATGTAACGAACGCGCGCGTTTCAATAATGCCAATTTCGTAAGCGCATATATGTCCAAAATATATAATTATACACCCACAGATTAAAGAGGCTTACCCAGCTAAACATTGAGCAATAATTGCAACGAGACTTTTATCGCAATTGCTCATATTGCAACGTCATTAATACGAGTAATTGGCAGAATGCCCCTTAAACCGTATAATTTGACCCCGGTCTTGAACTTGATATATAACGAAACGCGTGCGGTGAACCACGCGCGACTATTCGACGAGGCGGGATTGGATTTAAAAATCTGGAATAAATTGAAATCGACGTACAAATTGAATTCCCAGGCCCGTACTTAAATCCCATGTATCAGCGATAAGTTTCATCCGCCATCCCGCATCGTTATCCGCACGGATGACAAGGGAGGTAGAAAGGACGACAGAAAAGACGCCGATCGTTTCCTCTGGTCCTCCTTTTCTCTCCCGCGTATATCCTCACCCCTGCATCTCTCTCGCTCTCCCTCTCTCTCGCTCGCTCGCTCTTTTGCACCGAGGTCGTGCGTTTGTACAGGCGGGGTCATCCGCGGTCTCCGTAGTACCGTTACGCGCCTCACGGAACATACGTACTCTCCAAGTGGATATCTCGCGATGCACACGTCCCTCCATCCATCCCTTTCCCTCGCCCCTCCCCCGTCACCCGCGCCCCGTCGGCGGTGCATATTTTCTTCCCGCAGTGTCGAGGCAGCGCTGCAACTCGGTTGCATGTACGCCCGTCGCACACAGAGGAGGAGGAAGATACAATATACGCTTGGGCATATAAGAGCAACGCGGACGTACACGTGTACCAACCGAGGTGTACCGCCGGTCACGTGCACACTTCTTCACATGCCCGGTGGCTCCGGGGAGAGCATGCATAAGTCAGGACTTGCATGCATCGTGCGTTATGCTCCCACGCGCCTTCGGAAACTCGCGTGTACGTCGATCTCGCTCCCATTCGTTGCCACGGCGATCGCCCCGTCCTCGTCGGGCGCGCTCGCTCCTTCATTGTGCAGTTTCCCCCCGTTGGACCGATGCTCCTTCAAAATTTAAAACGGGACGCGCTATCTCGATCTCTTCCCTTTAAAATCCCGCGGGATCCTGCCCGAGAGGGCGTTTGACAAATAGTCTTAACATTCTCGGGAACGGTGTTACTTCTTTCGACGGAAAATTTCTCGAGACAAACTTACCTTACTGTACTCGAGTACGTCGTGACTGGGAATTCGAGTCGCGAGGTACCATTAATTCGTAATCCATTCCATTAGAGATTAGAACGCTAAAGATACGATCGAACTCCCCTCCCATTCGGTTTAATCCCTTCCGATTACGTATACGTTTTATTTTAAATAATTTTAGCTAAAAATCAAAAATAGGTTTTTTTTGACTCGCCAGGCGCGATGATCCACTTCGCGCCCTCTGGATGTATTGAACTCTGATAAATGGTATTACCACCCTAGCAAGCAAAATTAAAGAAGTGAAGAAAAAAGACAAAAGATTCGTCGAAACCTTAGAATAAAAAATTGAACAACTATAGCCTGGTTAACAAAAAAGTTAAGAGATCTAGAATATTGTCATTGTTCTCTTTGTTCTATATCGGAAGTGCTCATGGAGAAATTATACTTGGTCAAAGGACTTACGTAATGAGCCATTCAATCGATCGCGGATGATAGACAGTGTAATGCTTACCTGAAACAAACAAAATCCAATTTATTAGCGTAATGTTACAAATCAAAGGATTACTTAAACTAAACATATCGTCCGTAAAACGTAATATTTTATGCGTGGTTCTTCCAACAGAGCGTTTGGGATACTATAAGGCTTAAAATACTTCAAACCAAACGATTTCGTTGAAAGACATCATTAATAACATACAATAATAATAATAAAAATAAGTCAATCGCCGCCGACAAAAAATCACTCGGAAATCATCAAGAGTTGTCCGATTTGACGCACGATCACTCTTCCCCGAAATAAGCGATGACTAACGCGGTGTTTTTGCGAGACGTTAGCCGCGTCAAATTCTCGACTACACGGCGACAAATGTTTTTCCCTCGAAAAGAGGAGTATAAGAGCCCCTTGATAAGCGACGACTTTTATCTCTCGTCGCTGTCCTCTTGACAAATTTGTCGGGGCGTTGGAGATCGGAGACTCGCATGCACGAGTGTTCTTGGCTTGCTTTTGATAGGCCGAGACTATAGGAAAGGTGAAAAACGTACGTGCGTTGTCACCTTATCGACACTTGGCCATCCTTCCGCTCCGTTCGCCCTTGGGTCTTTCACTTTTTACGGGGACTCAACGCCAATATCGAAACAAATGAATGATTGCATTCTAATAAAACTCACTGATAACACTTACATACAAAGTGGATCTTTGGTAATCGTCGTTCCGTAAAATTTTAGTATTTCAACATTTCCATCATGTGAAAACTCCACGTTATCACGATTTTTAAATTAATTGTCGCCCGAGTAATGTTTCATTATATCCGTGTCATTTCGAAGAAAATACAAGCAGCGATAATCCATCGAACAGTTCTCGATATTCAATTATAAACCGGGTCACTCATTAAAATTGCTCTTAATGCGCACCTCAAAATGTTAATAAGTCACCGGAGTCCGAAAAATCAGTGGCCCATCTCCGACAATTTATTACGAAGCTGCGAGATTGAAAAACGAGCGTTGAGCCGCGAGTCGGTCAGGGCTCGCGATTATTAATTTTCTCTTGTAAATAAATCCGCAAACGGCCGGGCTACGCGTAGCGGTGCGAGGGGGGAAAGGGACAAAGAGGTCTTGGCTTGGGCGTGCATCGACGGCGGTGCTTGTAATTACGCCGAAGGCCCGATGGCAGTAAAGTAACGTACCAAGTTGCCCCTTGCACGTACGAGAGGTGTGCGTAGACCCCTTGTGGAGAGACGTAAAGATGAACTGCCAGAGGGGCGCCACGTAACACCGATGAAGCACTGCGTGCAAAGATGACCCGTCCCTTTCTTCGTCCTTATACTCGTTTCATCCTCCGAGCGATTTACCCCAAGGATCTAATTTAATGGATTGGTGACCTATTCTAGTTCTTTCATGAAAATGCTGAAGTGAAAATGTGAAGTGAAAAAGACAATTCCATTTGTCAGCTTAAATTTTTGAATTATGTCCATAATTTGGAAAGATATGTAAAAGGGACATTTCAAGTCAGACCAGTTATATTGGTACGAATAAACTGAGATTCTTTTTGACGAACTGAAACGCAGGACGGACACTATGGTATAGAGCTTTTTCTCGTTTGTAGCCGCGACTTGCAATGAGAATTATCCAGCGGGAGATTGTAATTACTCGGTTAATTGGATAACCAGGCGTCGACGACGACGCTGCGGCACTATAACTTAGCGGTAATAATTAAATAATACTTAGGCATCAAGTTGGAAGTCCAGGACATGATGTTTGACACCGTATTTTTCAAATGGAAGATCGTATCATTGCAAGAAATGGCAAGGGAAAAGAACCAATAGTATAATTATAATTATCGATAATAACGCCGGCAATTTCATATATATTATATCATAATTCAAAATACCCATAATACGACTAATTTCGTATGCAAATCACCTAATTCATGAATTCGAAATTAACTGAAAACGCACATATTGAAGCAAAAGCATTTACACCCGCGTATCCGTGCGTCAATGGACAATATGTAAATGTATGCAAATTTAATTATTTCTAATCGCAGTCCTTTGGATATGTAATTTTAGCAAATTTCATTCCTACCAATCGTCGTCCATTAATCAAATAAACGGTAACTCCTTGTAACATCAAACTCTGTTAGTATATAGATTTAAGTATAATCAATGTTCTTTGAGAATATAACGCTTGAAGAAGAAGCAGAAGAGGAAGAAGGTAGAAACGCGGAACAGTGAAAAATCAACTGAAGCAGAAATATCACGACAGTAAAAGGGAAGAACGGTGTTGAAGGGTGCGATGACGACTTTTCACTTCTGGCAAACGCATTGGAAATGCGCGCCGCGACGTACCCCTGACGGCGACTAACGTATTCAGGCGATGCCTCTCAGCCGTGGTAATTGCACACCACGTGCGCTAGGTTCGCGATAGAGTCTTCTGGGACTTGAAAAGTAATTACCAAAGACGCACCTAAACACCACCCACGACCGCCCACTTCGCGAGATGCCGACGGATGAGCGAAAGTGAGAGTGACGGGGGAACAGACCGATCGAGAATACTCAGTGGAAGACGAAGAATAGAGAGCGGAAATTGATGAGAAAAAGGCAAAGTGTGCAGATTCAGGACTTTGAAACAACGTCGCGTAGAAGACACTACCTCGTTACATAATGACCCGTTAATTACACCCTTACGGTACGACGATCACGCATGAATCTCTTTCGCAAGAGAAAAAGAGGATTTTACATCCACTATTAGAATAATTTATGACTTAAGATGCGTTTCGCGTAAAATCGATGGAGCGAGCAAAAAGAAAAAAAGACCTTTATTGCGAGGGATCGCAAAGTATCCGCGAGGACGATCCGCCCACGCCCCCGAGTACGTATTATTTCTTCGCATGATTTCTACAACCTCGCACACATGGTATTATGCTCACACGGGGAGTACAAATTTTACGCACGCCGGTATGAAAACACCTCGAATAACTGCGCCCTACCCGGATAATCCATTGTGCGCCGCAATGCTTATTACAAGCACGCCCACGCGTGCGCGTGTCTGCAAGTCGGCGCTTATTAAAAAAACAGATTTAAACAAAAACAAAAAGCGACTCGTGAATTCACCGGAACAGGATAATTATGCTTTCCTCAAAACGGCACGATGTGAAATTACTCGATAAAATTGAAAACGATCTTCGTTCCCATAGGTCGATTGGATAAGGCTTTCGGAAACGATGCGCCTATAATTCTATGGATTTTATACTTCTGATTGCAGTAATATTGATGGTGCATTTGATAGTGGGCGTGATATGGCGATGATATGTGACTCTCCATCAATGAAGAGATTTATTACCTTAAAAAAAGTGAAATATTTCAATCTGGACTTACTATACTTTAACTGATATATATAAATTAAAATGACGTATTGCTGCAAAATTCAAACGTTATATCGGAAATTAGGTGCAGTAGCAATGTGTATTTGAACCAGATTGTGGAGCGAACCTTTGACATCGCCCACCGATAAAAGCGTGACATGATCCGATTTAACGGTGACCGGAAGCGTAAAGAACGTTCGATGTACGAGGATCGATCACAAAAGAGCCTTTTGCCGGAGCGTTTCGAGGGACGTGATCTCGGAGAATTTCAATAAAGTCACAGATACTAGAAATGTTTAGCATGAAATTGTCGCTTTAAAGTGGACTCCAAAGGTATTGCAGAATTGAGGCATCCGCTTGCATATCAAGGTTTCGATTAGTTTCTTCTCGTGACATCGTGTAATTAATTACACGGGCCAACAAGACAGGACTTTTCGCCGGACAAAACGTCAAATTGTACTAAAATGTTTTGTGGATGTTAAACTCGATTTCAATTGAATTTTTAACATTGGGTGCGAGGATTTTGCAACAACTCAAAAATGTGAACACAATAGTCCTTCGGGACATCCTCATCTTTTTTTCTGGAATTCTGTTTTTTTCTTTATCTGGTATGTACATACATTAAGTTTTTTAAAAAATACTCGTCATTAAAATGTTTTTACAATATATTAAAATGCAAAACTGATAAATTTTTACGTCCTTCCGAACACGTTACGAAGGTCCGAACATTTAATATATCCCTCCGGCGGTTCATAATAGATGATAAACGCAGGATTTTGCGTATAATAAAAGCCAAGATAAAAAGCGTAATTACTTTGCGACCTCAAAGGAAAAAGAAAGTATCGAAGGCAATCTTGACACGCGGCATGTCGCGACTTTTGTTGGATAAGGTGATGTTTTACGGCGGCACTGTTTGCGACCGGTTCGGCCCTCAACTATACGATTATGTTTTACGAGCTACTCTCTCCCTCTCTATCTCCTCTTATTCCTTTCTCATTCTATCTCAGTCATTTCTTTTCCTAAATTCTCTCATTTCGACTCGGCTTCTACGTTGCCTATTTCATCGTTTCTTTAGGTGTTATATATACCACATGCTTTTTTTGGTTTCTTGGCCAATGCTAGATTTATTTTGGTACCATTTAAAAACCAGCCGCAGACAAATGGAATATTAAAACGATGAGAATGTAAACGAATCACTTTTGAAAGTCGTAACAGAATTAGCTCTGACATTTTGTTTAATAGCGACTTTTTCCAACTTATTTATTTGATCGTCATTTCCGTTATTTTCTCCATATATCCTTTTTCGGCATTTCTTCCCAATTACAGTTTTTGGCGTTTCCTTCCCATTTGCAGCCTTCAATTACCGTCGTACATACGTGACGCTCGATGTCATTTGTATGTCACGTTTCAGTTTTTACCCCCCTCCCCGCCACGCATCTTTCTTACCTTCTTTCGACTTTGCTCTCTTGCTCTCTCGCTCTATTGGCATTCCGACTTACTCCGACACCATTTCTGACTTTACCCATCGGTATTTCCCCATGCAGAGACATCCTCGCACCTTTGATGCAACACGTAACACCATAAGGTCCCTCAAGACGTTATTTACGACGCAAGTGGTAATGGGATGTCGGATACTAATGAGCGCTCCTCGCAACAACGAAAAAAGGAAACGGGTGACGAGGGACGCAACCCGACGCGGAAACTGAACATCACGCATCTATACCGGAGATACCTCGGTGATGTATGCGATGCCTCCCGGAAATTGCACCTGTCGGCGACGTTTCGATTAATCAATAAGCCGAAACGACTGCTCGCTATTCTGGATTAATTAAACTAAACGTCTGTCGACCAATTGCCTCATTAATTGTTGGATCGGCGTACTTTTTACAAGCCAGGAAAACCATCGGCATTATTCATCGGTGAATCACAAGCTTTTGTCACGAGGATAATCAGCGGGGGGCTTTGCTCCGACGCGAAAGATTTCATCAAAGTATAATTCTAACAATACCGTAAATTCCTTCATTACATAATGAAGATTTATATATTTACACAAAACAAAAATTCGATGAAATATAAACGATGAAAATTAGACATGATTTATCCTGATGAAAACGAACGCTGATAAACGTATGAGCCAGTAAAATCTTAGCAGCTAGCATGAATGCATTTGCTACAAATCCCTTTTCTAGCCAACTATAAGCATATGATTTTCACGTTATTTATGAAGTCTTGAAAAATTAAAGTGTTGCGGAAACATTATGCGAATAGGGTGTTATGTACCGCCGAGTCGTAGGAGGCGGTAAACATGCATACACAGTGGTGGTAGAAATGCTCGACGGTAGCTTATCGACTAGCTGTATATCTCTCGACAACAAGAGCACGAGTGAGAAAAAGACAGAAAACGAAAGAAAAGGCGCCCAAGAGGGAAAAAGGAGAGCGTGCACGGAGTCAACCTTACGCCGGCTTGATATACACCAGAACGATACTTTTCTACGTCACCTCGTCAAAGCTCCAGCATGTGCTACGTATATAACCTTATCGAAGAAACTCCGTCGAGCTCGGCCCTCGTAAGCTTTCGCGCGTGACATTTAAATTAAGAATTATATATTTTTTGACGCGCCATCCAAAGGCCTATATACGAATTGACGTGTAATATTTGAATTCTTTTTAGTTATTTTTTTTTTATCGTGCGTTTGACTGCAATCGCTCAATCACGAGAATGTAATACTTTCAACAAAATTTGAATAAAAATTGAACGTTACTTTTGAAACCCTCGATTTTTTAAATTATATTTCATTGTATTTGTATACAATATAGAAATATCAATACAAAAGAGATTAATATAAATATATCTATGTAATAAATTCGCTTCTGTTAACACATGATGCATCCGTGCAGCAATGTTATACGAGAATATTTCATATTTTAATCATCGAGATGCAAAACTATTTTAAGACTCTCGAACACTCTCGAGGTCCGAAATATCCATTAGCCGGCAATGCAGGTCCGAGTAGCCATAAACAAGGCTTTGGAAAAAGAAAAGTGGTGTCGCCTCATCGAAATTCGAAACACAAAATTGGTTATTAACGCCGGGACGCATCTCGCGCCGTAAATTATTTAACGCGACTCCGCACCGACCCCGCGTTATTCCTTTAACGAGACGCGCATACAAGCGCAATAAATAGCTCCGCTATTTTTTCCCGATGTTAATTAGTTTTGCACAGCCGCGTCTTTCTTTCCCGGCTAGTTGTTGCATGTGGACGTTCCCTACATGTCACTTCACACTCATGGCGGTGTACGTGTTCCAATACCATTTACGCCAATGCACAGAAGGGTCAGTCGTGGCGGTCCGCTATTGATAGGGTAAGAGGAGTGGAGGGGCTCAAAACGCCCCATAAATCACATTAGGATGAAAAATGCCTTCTGCCACCAGCGCAAACACCCCACTAACCAGTCGCTCTTCTTGCTCTCGTTGTATATCTCTCCGTCTCTTTTTGTCCATTTGTCCCCATATCGCCGTCAGCAACGTTTGCCCCTTTGCCATTGTCCCAATTCACCCCCCCCCCTGCCCCCCACGGTTGACTCTCGTAAAATTTTTGTTTTTACTTATTCAAAATCTTGTATACTTTTTACAATTATTTCAATTGAATTAGTCTTTTTAATTTCATAAACTTGCTCTTATATCTTGCATCTATTTTTGATCCCTGCCTGTGAGAAGTTCGCATTTCGTCCTTCTCGTGAATCCATTCAATTTGTATTTTCTTACGTTATTGTTTCTCGTTTCGTCTTTGTCTTTTCCCATTCCTTCGCCTCTCTTCGTTCAATAACGGACACCCGATGGCCGAGTGGATAGTCTCGTCGTGTTCTACCGAATTTGTTTGGGGCAGCGGGAGAACAAAAAGTCGATAGGTCGCCATAAATCCGTTCCGACCTCCGGCGCCTCCGAATACCAACTCTCAATATTTTCTACCTCGCAAATGCACCGTGCATGGGTACGAGGAAGGAGGATATATATTTTTTTCGGCGCATTTCTTCGAACGAACACAATGACGTGGGAGGGAAAATATTTTGCTTATTTACAACAGCCGTGTCATCCGATTACATTACGCATTTTAAATGAACCATTAATTATACGGCTGTAGGAAATTTCTCAGAGGTGAGAATTTACATTAGTTTTCAGATCAAGGCACACGAAACCCAAGCCTTGAAAAAATGTTATTCACTCACGTTTCGAAATATGGAATAAAAATGTTTAAACAACGAATTGGGGGGAAAGTACATTGATTGCGCAATTACTCGAATGTTTCATATTTACATAAAAGCACAAACAAACAGAAAGTTGACACTGAAAACACTTACAAAATGGCATCGGCCGCTAAATGCAGATACTATTATTGTAAAACGCAGAGAAAGTGAGAGATAAGCGTGAAATCCTCATTGAGCTGTGCGTGAAAATATTGACACAGTCCTTTTGACAAAAAAGCGTCTTCGGCCAGCCGCCGTGTACGATAATATTAGGCGGATCACGCACCACTCCATGAAGGAAAACAAACGTTGGTCACTGGGGTTCGTATAGAGAGGAGGCTACGGGGGGGAGAGCTTCTGTGAAAAAAACAAACACGCGCGTCGGGTGGTCCTTTCGGGCCAGTGCGAAAAAGGACCTACGAAAGAAGCGGCTTTTCTTTTTTTACTTTTATTTCAATTCTTATCCCGAGGCTCTGCACTGGACATCGAGGCGAGGGTGACAAAACCCCTAAAGCGGTGGGTGTCGAGATTCAACACCCGGTATAGAGGAAGGAGTGTTCGCCACCATCTGTTGGAATCGATTTTGCGTTAACGCAAAAACTTTCGCGACTCGTCCGATTTACACGTGTTTACCCCTAAGTCGCCCATGTCGCACCATCGAATTTACCGCGGGGTCTCGTCGATTTTCATTTCCGTTTCCCCAGTTTGCATGATTCAATAAAATATTCAAATGTCAATAGGAAAATTACGAATTTCTACGTATATCCATGGGTATACGGAAAACAATGCAAGATATACGATCTTTAACGTCCTTGGCGCATGAAACTTGAAATTTTGAGATGTTTTCTGGAAATAGGCCACATTCTCCTGCATAAATTGGTGTGCCCGCATAAATCTCTGTTAGTAATTACATTTACCTTCTTCCACATTTTTTCGATCGCAAAGTCGTCGACCATTAAAGGAAGACCGTTAAGTCGAGTAGAAATGTGGCCGGGTACGATTCACTCTTTCGTAATTACGCAGAGCAGCGGACAATAAGATGCAAAAGAGCCGAACCGTACTTTACATAGGGACGTATTACGCGCAGAAATGCAGGCCAAACTCGTTCGTTTTTCCGCAAGCGCTTTTCCTCCCGACGGCCGACTTAATTGTACTTTATAGCAATAGCGGCTTTCTTGCCTACACTTCTTTGCCCTTCATGAAGAGATATTGCATTTTTTCGTGTAAAAAGCACAGATATTCATTGCGCCGCGATTAAATTACTGGATTACAGCCAGTAATCGGTAAAAAACGGTAATCGTGTAAAGCGGCATTAAGCCAAGTACTTTAATACGGGCTGTTATGCATTTTTCAGCGGATGAGGATTAAATAAAAACGAACGTTTTTCGTATGAAACTTTCGAAACAGATATCGGCTAAGAAATATCGTGCACACTTTAAAGATTGCACAACGCTAAAGCTACAACAGGCGGTTTTCTTAAGCTGCAGCAATCCACTCGACTTAATTAGTTTTGTACTACAATGCAAAAACAACCAAATGAATTTGATAAAGCTACCAGACGTTGGATATCATTTTATAAAAAGCACTACAATTATTGTTAATAAAGGCACTAAAATAATGACGTAAGAAAAGCACACAAATAATAGCAATTACGGGCGCTTGAATACGTACTTAAAATATCGAATTTGAAAAAAGTGATCCAGCAACCAAGATCGTAATTTCGCGGATCCCCCTTTTTCTTTTAAATTCGAATTATAATAAAAGCAAACATTAAGGTAATCATTACTCTCGTATGCGCAGCACTGCGCATGCGGACAATGCGACCTTGCGAGTGGGTTTTTGATGGGAATTAGCATATAAACTTCTGCACCTCGGACGCTCTTGGACGATCCCCGGTCATTATCGGCCAAGCCTCGCTTCCAGAATACCATCCCCCGCGAGACAAGCAAGTTCCACCGAGTGGACGACGCGTCAGGAATATCGAGCCCACGGCATTCCGTTTAAATTACCGAGAAGCACACGCATCTCATTCACCCTCTTGAGTTTCATTTTTTTTTTTTTTTTTCGATTGGGCCGGCCCTCGGATGTTTCGAGCAATCGGCATTAATTAAACGATGCGTGGGGGCGAGAGTTCCTTCAAAATTTCAATAAGAATATAATGTGAATGATAATGTTGTGATATCTGTAAATTGATTGGTCTTGATCTTTAGGAATCCCTATATAGTTGTTTTCTTATTACGTGCTCCAACTATAGTTAAACCATGTGTAAGCCACAGGAAAGCGGTCCATAAATGTCGTATTTCCTGTTCTCAGATTTAGTGTCGGATGTCGAATGCTTTAAACATATCGGTCACACTTTTGGTAAATTTACCTCTGTTGGGACAACTAAGCCCTGCGATTTTAACAGCGGCCGTAACAATTCCGGAAATGAGCATGCATACAAAGTACCGCGTCTGTAGTCGCCAACCCCCGCAGCGATTCTCAGGGTTAACTAAGGTGAGCACGAATTCAGCCCACAATGGTCAACAAGTAAATATTGACCGATGAGTGGATGATAATCAATCGTGTCAAAATCAATGACAGAAAGGTTGGGCACGGCTGTCACAATAAAATCGATTTTTACAAAGCACTCGCGCATCTTCTCATTACTCGTCGGTTCCTTTACGGTTCTTTGCGGATAGCCGAGGCATTTCAAGGACTTGTTTTATTCCGGCAGCGACGCTGTCAAACACGGATGCGATAAAAAGAAACCTTGAACTAACTACCGTCCCGCCGAAAGATGACCTAACCGACTGTTCTAGAATGTCTTGGCAGTAACCGTGACTAGTGATGGGAAGAATTTGTCTCGTTCCTGGATTGACGATAAATGAAGATACTGATTAGAATTCCTTTTGAATGATTGGATACAATTTTACGGAAATGTTATTTTCGTTGTCGAAAATAAGATGAGTTTAAATAAACGTCGGAATCGTCTGCGTGCAGAAACGTTGCGATCCGAATTTCAACGATCCGGTTTCCATTCACACCGACAAATTCGCATTAGCGCTGTATATGAAGACGAGGCGTCGCCGACAGACATAGGGCCGGACGGACATCAGACAGCGAAACGAACCTGAAAAAAAAATAAAGCAACACACGTTGTGCAACCCGATACAGAGCTCTCGGCTTGAAGACGGTCGGATGGTCGCACATGCTCATCGTGGCCGCGTCCTCGTTAGACGCACTGCATTCCCCCTAGCGTGGCAATATTCATCATTTGGCGGTGTCGGAAGGGTTTACAGAGGGGAGATCTCACTCGGTCTGATAGTGACGAAACGCTTACGAGCTAGCTCGCTACGGAAGCCACTAGGCTCGTCATCACTTCTTGGCATATGCCGCTTTCTCGCTTGCAGAGTGCTCTGCGACAACTCGACAACCGGAGCGATATAACTCTTTGCACTTTGTTACTTGCCCGCACTTTAATCGAAGACTCTTAATAGGATGAGATGAAGTAACAAAGATCCGCCAAATGGACACAATTTTAGTTTCAGGCCTTTTCAGTATTAGTGCTTTAGTTATATATCTACATTTTTGTACACTAATTCCATAATGAACGAAACACTGGATAATTGAACATTTATATGAGAACCAGTAAGAGGCGAAACCCATATGTACAATATTTAACTATAAGTTAATTAGATTTATGTAAGTAATGGCAACCGCATTCTCGTAAATTTCGAACATATTTCATTTGCGTACCTTATTCGAATTGGTTGAACCGTTAAAATTAGTATCGCTCTGTGTTAGCCCAGAATACGGGTCATGCAGCCACACAGCGCGATCTGTAAGGTATCAGGCATGATACATGAGACACGTAAGATGAAACTCACGGCATTCAGAAGACATCCTGAGGCATAAAATGGTATTGAAGACGAGGCTTGAAAGATGAATACAACACCACGCAGAGATATGAGCAAATAAGGGGCAAAATTACCTTTATTCCAAGGTATTTGGGTCTGAATTGTGATACACGTCATACAGCGACTGATGTAATAAGTCACGATGCATCAAGCGTGGTGTATGACAGTGCTCGAAACAATACCTCAAGATATAAATAATAACTCGCCACGATGTACGGAGTGCGATCGAAGAATAATGATCGAACGCGTAAAAAATAAATTAGACGATCGTGATGAATGAATGAAGATTGCGAGAGGAAATAATTTCTAACGTCATATCGTAGTCATTTAAGTATGAAGTATTACGCGAGACGTGAAAGACGACGGTTCAAAGTATAAAGCTGACTCTCACGATTCTAAGGAATCCTCGTTTTACTCCATTTACAACGAAGGTAATCCATTTGTTCCTAACAAGAACCCAAAACTGCAAACCATGACAAAATTTCGAAATATTCCTTCGCTGATGATTTCTTCATTGCTGTTTTTGGAATTTCAATTCGAACAATCGATTAATTATCAATGCGAAAGTTATAGTGGTATTATGTGATATTATTATATTGTTTTCATTCTTTAAAAAAAGAAATGTTTGGAACAATGTAAAGTGTCGCAATTACAGGGAAGAACCTATCAAGTGTAGTTCGTTCAAATACAGAGAACAGTGCGAATTACAGGCTCATATTCGCAGAATGCTGATATCGACAGGAACTCGAATTCACAGAGCTTTTCTGTGACGCTTAAACCATTTCCCAGATTACAATGGATAAAGCGTCACCGTATTGTCTCGGTAACGTTAATACTATAAAATGTTCGGCGAATTCCCTGTAATTTTAAAACAATGTTGACTTTCTCTTTGCTACCAAGGAACAAAATAGGGTGCATGCCAGAGAAAAAAGAGACGGACAAACGTCCGATTCATCGGAACAAAAGCCCCGGGACGTGTAAATCCGGTGAATCGAACCTTTTCATTTCACCGAATACTTTTAGCCCGACGTACTTGCCGTCAGGGAGCTTAATGGACTTTCGTACGTCCATACGGGGTTTTCGCCAGCTACAGCGAATCGTGAGCTTTACCACGCGAGAGAACGGACCGAGGTACGAGAGAGGAAAAGAAAGCTCAACAATGCCGGCGGTAAGAAACCGATCCAAGAGGAACAAGCATCGAGTGGGACTTTTAAACCGTGCATGTAGGCGACATGTTCCTGACGTTTCCGAGAGGGCTGGTCCCCGTGGCCCGGACAATTCCTGAATTAACGCGCGCTTTGGAGAATGCACTTGGGGAAACTGCAACGACATAGATGCACCGGAGTCCCTCTTACAGGGATACTCTCGGCACAATACACCGTAGAATAAATTGCTCTTACTTTCTCTCTCTCTCTCTCTAACACACACACACACACACACACACACACACACACACACACACACACAGAGTCACACTCGCTCGCTTCGTATTCTCTATGTTTCTGTCTCTATTTCTCTTTCGTTACCGTGCTCTGGGGATCGCGAGTCACGAAATCTACAGTTACGCAATTACCCTTATAATTTGCATGAGATTACGGCTGATCTGTAACTCATAACTCGATGATCTCCGGGTTAACGCTTGTCTAGGCTTCATATTCTCTAGCATAGCGTTTATACTCGGACCCGGCGACCGCAATTGTGGAGGTAAGTCAAAGGAATTAGTCTATTAGTTCTTTTGTTTTTTTTTTTTACTGTCGTAACAACAGAACGGGTAATTCGACATAAATTCTGCGTTATTCGCAATCATTTCAGCGGATATATTTTCTCCTTTAAATTTCTCTCCGCTCTCTTTGTTGTTTCGCGTCCCTCATTCATCACGTCGCATAATAGCGGAGATTTGCTGATGCTTATATTTGTCTCTTTCATAATTTATACTTTAGATGGTACTTCATCTTCATATCTCATTTATTTCATTGCGTGTAATTCGGGTATGGAATTTTCATCGTAATATATTACGCATCACATTTACATTTCCGTCTTTCACGTCGCTTAATCAGATTTCAAACACTTCACGTTTTAGACGTCCAGCCTTTCTTCTACTCCTTAACTTCTTTTTCTCGGTATCCTTTGTCCGATATTAAATCTTTTATGCTTATGTTTCACGGGCTCTCGTTTAATTCGCGTTTCATTTCGCCGAATCGCCAAGTCATCCCTTACAATTTCGCCTTTCGTACATCTTTTATCGCGATGAGTTACAAGTTATATACGCGACTTCGTGCCGATGAGTCATACACAATGAATTTCGGACCTCGAGTAATGCATTTCAATTTCTATACTTTCAGCTCGTTCCAACGCTCGATGAGGAACACATTTTATACATATACATATATATACGCCATGGTATATATCGATACTACGTTATACATCGATAGTATATATATATATATACACTCAACTTCCTTTTTGTAATGTTACGCCGCTTTTTCATCGTCTCCTGGCAGCTCGTATCGTAAACATTCAAACATACAAGTTTCACAATATACACCTATTCTCATCCTATAGTATTTCTAATTGATTTCTTAAAGCCAAAGTTATTTCCGTTAGGCAGTCGTTGATTTAAAACACGTTTTCGAAAAAGTCTCCTTTGTAGTTTTATGGACCGATTAGGTAAGTCCAAAGGGGAGCGCGCGCGAGTAAAAGATTATATTTAGCGAACTTGAGTGAAGGCACTTCAAAAGGGTGGGTCGGCACTGCAACATCTTCCAGGCACGGCACAGCAGACTCTCCTCTATAAATACTCGTCGGCAGTAGCGCTCGAATAATATAATTATCCCGATGATCTACGACGCCACTCTGCCGTTTTCTCGTCCTTGTTTCGAGTCGGCATTTGTCATACGAGAGTAAGACGAGGCAATGACTCGAGGACGAGCTTCTCATTTATACCGGGAGAAACGTTTCGGCCATCGCGATACTCGAGTGTTTTATTTCACTGAGCCGAATGAACTTTATGAGTTAATGAGTTCTCAAGACGTTTGCATTACGCTTCCTCTACGCTTCGCCTACGCCTCCCCCCTCCCCTCCAAAAGTTTGCTTTATTACAGGAAAATATTTAATGTAAACTTTACAAGCTGATTCTGCCGTCTGCTGACAAAGTATCCAATCTTTGACAGGTATTGGTGACAGAAACTAAGCATGTGCTTTTTATTAAATAAGAGTCAATAAATGCTCGGGTCACGATGTCAGGTGGAATAACCGCTGACATTAACATCATGCGTCCTATATATGAGAAAATATTTACAACGTACGCAAGACAACATTCTGTGGTGGTTTAGCATACCGGCAATAAATTTCACGGCAATATGTACGCAGGTAAATCAGTACATATGAAACCTTTCGACGATCAATTTCAAACCGTTTATCTCGCCATAATCATAATCCGATCGATGATTATTTAAGTATAGAATACATGTAATGTATAGAGGATAATTATGCAACGATTGTACCAGGCCGTGAGCTCGCAGTGTCGTATCGATGGAGCAGACGAAAAGTCGATAAATCGAATGCACGAATTTCGCAAACGAGCGAGTAAACGGACTTGCGGCGTCGTCGCGCGCAGTGTATAAATCGTCGAAATCGTGCCGGAACAATAAATACCACTGCCATTGTTTTTCGAACCAGCGCGATGGGCTCCTCTCGCCGTTATATACCGATTCGCGTCGCGATAGAGCCGAACGACCCCAATATTGAATCGTGCCCCTTGTTTCAGACTCGGCGATTGATATCCCCGGCGCGTCGAGCCGCGCCCGATAGTTTCCTCCCGTCGTTTGGGGGAAAAAGGGCAAACGAACCCCCGACTATCAAAAGAGTTTGTCGGGCGAAATGCCCGACGACTCGTACGAGAACGTCAGCGATCTCTCTCTCTCTCTCTCACTCGTGTTTTTCTGCTCGCTTCGAGAGCTTGATGAGTAAGCTCTCATAAAACGTCGCGGTTTCGTGTCTCTTTACAAAAAGAATCGATGATAAGCGCTCGTTAATTGCTGCATACAGATTCGGCTAACAAAGGTCATTCATTCAATCCACGTTGGATTATGGTGAAATGAAAATAGACCAAAAATATGAAAATCTGAAGAACCCTGATTAGTCGCAAAAATCTCTACGAAGTCGTTGACCGAATTTGTCAATCGAGCGTGCTTAACGAAAATCGATGACCGCAATTAATGCCTTTACCGTGTGTGGGACATCGGTTCCAAACGTAACCTAATTTTCCTGGTGCACGAAGTACTTGTTGTTGCCGTACACAATCTCCATGTAGCTCGATAATACTATTAAGATCACATTGTCCGGCCGATCCAACCTTACCTACACGACTTCCTCAGTGATCGGAATTTGTGATTAATTACAGTTTAGGCTCATTAAGGCAGAATCGAAGAAACCTATTAAACGAATGACAGTTTATTAAGAGTCTAATTAAAGTAATCGTCGAATGCGCAGCCTGCGGGAATGAGAAAGTTATAGATATGAGAGAACGTTTAACGATAATCGAATTGATGGTAATTATGCAAAGAAGCACCGGAATTAAAATAGGGACGTAGGATCAAAATGTTGAGAAAGAAAGGTGATTCGAAAATGTTCCTAGCCGATCTAGCATTCTCTATCCCCCAGTCGTCCCTTCTAATTTAACGATAATTCGTAAGCCGCGAGGCGAACCGTAGGAAATGACAGTGTTTGACGCAACTTAGTCCCGTCGCCCGACCAAATTACCGGGTCCATCCGTCCAAAATCTATTCGCCGTAATTCTTTTTAAGTGCACTCCTCCGACTCTTTCCCTCCGACTTTCCCTCCATCGCTCGCTCCTTCTCTATCGTTGCCCAGGGCTAAATTATAGATCAGATATCCAAGGCGCTATATAAATATTTTTCATCGGGTTCCGTTTCATCGAAATGAATTTTTGTTTCCGCAAGCAGATCGTTCACTTTCGCAGACGGGCCAAACGCTGGCATTTTTTGCCTTGGATGGACGGATTTTTTCTAGCCGATTTCGATCGCTAATCATATAGAATTTAACCTGAGATTAATTGGCTCGGCTAGATTACAGTGTTAACGTTAACACGATGCTCGAGTTCAACGATCTTTCGGCGACCTTTCAATATAGCGACTTAGACAATATTTAACAGTTTACTACGATATAAATCGTGACCGACTTTGATCTAGGGTTTATAGGCACGTATAATGGCAGTAAGACGATGGCGCTTGATTCAACGTATTTTTCAAATCCACAACAGTGAATTTCTATTCGTTCTCTCTTACTCCCTTCATCTGAAAACTTTACGAAATTTCGACAATGGAAATTACATTTCACGATGAATGGCGGGACCCAAACTTTATTCCAGAACTTACATTTCTGAATTGTTAAAAAGCTGTGAGTCAAGATACCAATTCAGGGCTCTTTCTCGCTTCGCTTCGACGACAATCTTGCCACGTTACTCGCGATTCCAGCTACGAGAACTCCAAGTAGCTTCGACCCAGATATGAAGGAGTCGTGCCTAAGTTTTTGTTTCTGTTTCAGCCGTTTCATCTTCAACGGTGGGTGCAGAGCTCCAGCAGTCGGCGATAAACCCAAGCTTCTCGCAATTCTCAAACAGCGGATATCTCCCCCAAGAATTTGGCGATGCAAAGGATTACTTTTTTACATTTGCTGCACCGATAGTTGAAACTGTATTTCATTCTTAATTAACATCGAATGGGACGTTAATGAATTTGTAAATCTATCGCGATTAACTCACAATTCCGAGTCCAATGCGCTATAATTACCCTCCTCTTGTAGGTCTCTCGGTGCACTTTACATAATCTCGAAAGTTCTCGGCGAGATCTCGGCGAGATCTCGATCTCGCTAGTCCAGAATGGAAGGTAAAAATATCAATCGTAAAATTCGTCACGAACTACCGGCGACTAATCGCGATGAGATTGGTCGATTGTTTAAGGTAATTAGGCTTTGTGCAAGCGCCATTATGACGACCGTGACATTTCGATCGCTAATTGGAATTAACGGGCACTGGGAAAGGAAGTGAAATTGATTCGAGCACTGACTGGTATAATTTTCGCACTATACCTTTCCCCAGTTTCGCTCCCGGATAGAAACTCGCGAGGACGTCAATCACCTGGTCCGACTGCCAAGTTGGAGAGAAAATTCGATTCCCATTTCTACCTTTAATCTTTCAAAAACGTGAAAGAATATTTCGTTAACGTTTCAACTTTTCGGATGTCTTGACGGGGGCTATTTTGCGGAATTTTAAAACTTGGTGAAATTCTCTATTTGACTTTTATCAACCCTAACAATATCTGGTCATTACATATTTTAGTTCGATTAGCCATAAAGTTATGATGAATAAATGTCCATGTAATAAAAAGCCTTTAAAAAATATTCCGGATGAAAATTTAATCTGTGTAGTAATTACTACAGGAAGCCAATGGACAAAGCCCGAATTTCGACGTGCAGGATCAACGCAATTTTTCACGTAGAGAAATCATAAACTTTCATTTTAAATTGGAAATAAAAATATACAAGGATGATAAAGTCCAATTAAAAATTTAATCCATCATTCTTCGTTTAACTTTCGTTCCAACCTACTCTCTCACCGATTGCTAAAAAAAAATAAATCTTCTTTCGCTAAAAAAAGTCATTGCGCACTTCATCCATAAAAAAGCACTCGCAAATGCGATTACGCCGTTAAATCGCATTTGACGAAGTTATATTTCGCGGTGGATACTCAATTTCACATTTTTCATTACATTTCGAATAAAAATTCTCTTCTTTTATGAATGAGAAAACTGCTTATTGCAGGTCTATCTGTCTTTCACCTTGACTAACGGACAGCCCTAAAATCTGGAACATCATAGATAATTCATATATAGATAACAAAAACTAGAATTTTCCAAAAAGTTTAAACGTATCGATGTTGGATCCGTTTTATTATTCTTATACGCATGTCAGATGTAGTTCGAAACTCGTATGAGATACCGAGAAGCAGCAGCAGCCAAACCTAAAGTTTTATCTTCTTTCTTATTCGAGTTTTTCGTCAGCCGCTTTCTCTCCGTGCTGTATTTCGACTTATTATCGCATTATTTTTCCTACGTGTTAGATTTCTTTTTCCTTTAGCCCCTCGGTACCACTTTATCAAATTTCTCATAGTCCCGATTCGCCCCCGTTTCTTGTGTTACTCCTCTTCATTATCCTATTCCCCTCGGCCCTGTTTCCTCACGCACTGTCCTGCGATTTTTACCGCATTCTCGTCTCATCTTTATTGCTTTCCTCCCCACGTCATTATTTTCCCCATTTCTTGCCAGATATATTAGTATTCAAATCTGACATCACACATTAATGCTTCTTATTAAATCCAGCATTATGGCACCCCCTGCTTTTTATCTGAAATCGATTTCGCATCCATTCCTTCTGCTCCTTATACTGTCGTCTGCCGTACAGGTGTTCGACTACCTTTTGTTAAATGTTAATGTTTCTAACGCCATCCTTTCCAATCTGTCTTTTAGCTCCATTTCGCTTTTTTACATTTTGCCTTGTTCTTCGGATACCTATCTTTCATTATCGCATCCTTTGTTTTTCTCCGACCTTGTCCCGGAGCCACTAAAGGCGATCTTTTCTCACTTTACCATCGAGCCATTTTTCAACTTATGGAAATTGCGTCCGTACGAAAACTTCGTCCGTGTATAACTGTATGTCGAGCCGAACTAAAACGCCGATGCAGAATAAAAGCGTCTGCGAGTTCATGGCACCTGCCCGAGATTTTTCAACGAGTTTACCTTCTTCCGTTCTCTTCCTTCTTACTGTGTTTTTATTCCATTTCTTCAGTTGCAGTTTTTGCATCGAACCTTTGGTTAATGTCTTTTGTGTCCAAACAATGGACTTGCTTTACGTGCACACACTGTAAGATTTGCTAATCTGCTGCATTCTAATCGTCATTCGCTTTCCATTTTTGCATTTTTCTTCCTTGACGTCGTTTTGTTTTGAAACTTTCATTTCTAATAATAAGTAATTCTCTGTTATGATTACTTTTTTTTGGCAGCCAGCTCATTTTAAATCTCTTACTCGGACCTCTTTCAGTTACACCAGACCATTCTCTTCATTCCCCTCGTCGCTTTTTAATCCACTTTCCCTCGCAGCTCTTCACATCTGATATTTTCTTTTCCCCGTTTCACTTTCGTTCCGGTGCTGGCGCCCTCTACTCGCCTCTCCTCTGTTTACTCTCCACTGTCCGTCGAGATAAGGGAAGTGACGGGAGTCATCCTCGAATTTTCCATAAGATTTAGAGTCGTGTCGTCTGGGAACGACGAGAAGAGGCACCCCCCGGGTGAGAGTCCCCCATCTGGAGAACGACATCCGCGTTGAAAAGGAGAAAAACAAAAAAAAAAAAAAAAAAAAACTCGGAGCCGCTTTATCTCGGGCAACTTTTCTTATTTCCCACCACGACACGACAATGCTCTTAATTTCGTCGAGCTGTGCACCGAGGAGAGCGATATAGGGGTTGAAAGAATAGAGGCGACCACCAGGAGCGAGAAAGCAAACCGGGTAAATAAAGAGGAGTGGATAAAAAGTCGTCGAAGAAGATGTCGTGAAGTGGGCGAGGAAAACCGGGGGAAAGATATCGGCAGACCGAGACGTAAATACGGGCGAAAAAGTTGAAGGAAAATTCACGGGAACAATCAAACTGCATCGGCTACTGCGATAACTGTTGATTCTAAAAAGGGTATTGACTCTGTAAAAAAGCGTGCCTCGGTCTTGTAGTCGATACATTTATTGTAAATTGATTAATTACTTTCGATAACTTCGAACAGCTGTGATAAGAGTCTGTGATAAACTATCATCTACATTATCCCATTCTATCCATCTATTAAAATTGCCCGAAATAATTTCAAATGTGAAAACATTGCGAACGGAGTATTTTGAAAAATGATCAGTATTAGCAGAAATGAGGTAATAATAATTATATATGTATACGTAAACATCATTATTTATATAATGCATCGTAATAAGTAGCAAGCATTAAATGATAAATACGCCGTCATTGCTCCGTTCGCTTCCTGCACCAAGTATCGTTTAAATTACATTAATTTCAGAACTCCCGGCAAACGATTCCATCTCGCGTTCGTTGGCGATGCTAGATATTTCACAAATGTTGTAAACACTGAACCGAATTCCCACCGGAACGCCAAAATACGTATTACGTCGGAAATTTCTAAAGCGTAGAAAGTTCCTGCGCTGTTAGTAATAGCAGCAGTTCAACTAACCGACTGACTTTTGGTGCAGGAAAGGGCAAGGTACGGTTCATAAGAGAAAACGAGATAAGTATCTTCCGAGAACGAAAGAATACGATAGCTATATAAGGAGAGGAAATTCTTCAAATGAACTACATTTTTACTGTCAAGCGTAACAACATTTCAGTTTTAAACGATATACGTGTAATATATGACGTTCATGTCAAGAAAATAATTAATGATTATGACGTTTCGTGCAACATGATAAACGATGTGGCTATTGTAAAAACGATACTGATGATGGTCACAATTGTAACAACGATGACAATTACGTAAAGAATAAAACAATGACACTGACAACGGCAATAACAATAACTAAACGTCTGTTCAAACTCTTCAAAGTATCGGTGACGCCAAAAAAATGTATACTTTACACGAATGTCTGCTTAAACAGAGATTATCCAATACATTAAAAAGAAATGTCCATCCTATCGTGCCAACATAAAGGGTCGGATGAAAACTTGTCGCAATGGTCGAAACTCGTTTCCTACGCGAATGGCAGTCGAAATTCCCTGTATAACGCAAGGGTATGGGCAAGGGGTCGGCATACCTGTATTCTGCATGTCGTGATGCTCGCTCGCATGTGTGCGTCGAAAATGTTCGATTCAAAAACGAACGAGCGAAAGCGGGGGAGAGGGACCGAGAAGCCGGAGGTCGGGATGCGAGAACGGCGCCATCCATGGCGTGAATTTACGAGTCGTCTCTTGTGCACAATGCCATCTCGATCCGCGTGGTGTTGGAGGTAATTTTGACGCCTGGTCAGGCGAGAGATTCCTATCCGATCCTATGCCATATACATGCAGCACAATGACAACCTACCTTCTTCTTTTGCCTTCGATCTCTTGCGCTCCCACGTTTCCCTATCTAACTTTTCCTACTCTCTTATCTCTGCCCGCCTCGCCATACGTCATTTCCGACTTATCCCGTCCCATTCGCTCCATTTCGAAACTCGTCTCATCTTTCCAAATATATTGACATTTCTGCCTCTCTCGCGTATCTCATTGTCGCATCTAATACCTCGTATATCTGATAAACCTTATTGAATTATGTGCAGGAGGGTGAAAATACGTGTCGCCAAAAGTTTTGTGGAGCAATCTTGCAACAAAGAATGCATGCGATATCCCATCTTCCAAAGTACATACTAAGATGAGCAGTAAAAAGTCAATATCGGCCAACACGATGAATAAAGCAAACTTGGAATTATTCGATGATGTTTGGTTTTGGTTTTCAATTTCGGGTTTTTCTCACCCGACTCCAAAACAGGTACATACAAAAGCAGTTCTAAACTTTGAATTGTGGTCCTTGCAGTTCAACTCGGTAATTAATACTGAAACTGACCAGGACCACTATATATCTACCTGTATCTCCAAAAGACAATATTGACACACCTATAAGAGAACCCGATACCATTACAGAAACTTGACAAACAAAAGATCCTCAAGGTTTTCTAAAGTTTGTTATCCTTTGTCAAGTGTTAGTCAAAATATTGGGTGTCCTAAATCAATCTCATGCACTCTTGCCGATAGCGAATATATTATTTTAAATTTACAATTATTGCCAGAATATCAAGGCAATACGTTCCAAATGAATTTGTTCCAGTAAAATACGCTTCAATGCCGATCCCATTAAGTTCCAAATGATCATTTGGGAAGAAAACACGACGACATAACAAGGATATATGTACATCCTCGTAAATACTTTTTAACTCAATATTTAAACTTTTAGCACTCAACGAGTCCGTATAATTTAACGTATATTAAGAGCGAAAAAAAGAGATAGAGATGAATACGAATAGGGGCGAATAATTCACAATTTCGTCCGGCGGCACCTGCGGCCGGCCGAACTCTCTTTGACTAGAAAATCGTCGCTAAAAGCTACTTTCCCGGCGCGATATCAATCACGATATTTCTCAATGAACGTGACTCGAATGCATATTTCAAGCGCCGACATAATACCTGTCGGCGACTCCCGTATATTTATCGAATACCACCGATCGTATTTTCTTTCGCGCCAAGGCAAATGTCTCGCGGGAAACGATTGATAGACCGGAAAATCACTTTTTGAATTATTTCGTTTTCCTTTTTTTTTGGTGACTAATTCGCCCGTTTCGTTACTCGAACACGAATTACGCTCATCGCGATGAGACTTTCGCCTCGCAATTTTCAGCGTTCTATTTATCGAGCGATATATCGAAAATGCAACGAGTTCACTGATCTTCGCACGATTTATGCAGCGGCTTCGACGATACGCCATTTGCGGAGGGAATTTATCAGGTTACGCGAAATTATAACGTTTCGTCGAACGGAAATGTAGTAACGCCACGAGAAAATTGTTACATTAAAATAGCGAACAAAAAATTCGCCTTAATGAAACAACGTGGATATGAAGAACATGACAATTGATGAATTATTTTTCCAAAGCAACGTTTATTTTGCAAAACATCATCGATGCGCGTCGTGGACGTATCTTTATTCTTCGCGGAAAATATTTACGCGACGAGCAAAAATCGTTTTAATCGATTCCAACGATATCACGTTAGCAACCGGTTCCTTTCTGATCGTCGGCTTCCTCCCGCGGCGCGCGTACTTACGTTGGTATTTAAAAAGTATATATCGCGCGCACTTAAATGGATTGTACTTGCGTATTTAAGTGTGCGCGTACCTATCACGATACTTGAGTTTGTTGCGAGACGAGCCGAGACACGCGCAATATATAACGCTTTTGCGTGAAGGGGCATATTTTACAGGATCAGTCGCGTTCGGGACTTTAATCGATTCGCCAAGCTCGGGATGATACACTTCGATTCTCCAAGACGAGATCTACGAAAACCTCGTAATTCAATCCGATCGCTTTTGGATTTTTTCGAGATCCGAGCGTTTTATGGGTTCGCGAGGATTAATTTAATCGTTATATATTCAAAATCTCGCTACTTGAGACGATCATTTCGAGCTTAAGATTAGTCTTCGAGGTCAAGAGTTTGAAAAAAAATGTCCCCATCATCGTGTCTTTTACTTTTACATTTTTGCACATTTGGTGTGATCCACAAACATGATAACTCTTTGCGTCTGAAATAACGCAATGTCGAAAATATCTTGAATGTATAAACAAACATGCAACTAACATTGACGTGATTGTGCAAACTATTGATAATTGTGCGTATTTTTTTACGAATGATATTTAGAACTAATCGATCCTTATTTCCGGAGTAATACACATGATTTATAGATGCAGTAAGTTAAGACCGAATATATCATAATTTCCTGATGTTTTAGTTTTGAGGTTAATTTCAACGATTTTTGAAGCTAACTTATTGCGACCTGTCAAAATGCAGTACTTCGTTAAATGTAATTGCATTTGTAGAGGAATTTTGCGACGAATATCGGTAGAATGTATATATAATGTAAATTACGAAATTGCCGACTATTTTTTATTTCTTCGCTAACACTTAATGAAGAAATGTCATTTAAAATTTTCTGATTAATATTAAATTGCTTCATTTCTAATGAAATAAGATGCGACAAAAACAAGTCATCGACTATATAAATATATGACAATGATGACACGTTCTGCCAACTTTCATTGCTAATTGCTAAACATAAATACAGGATATAACCTTTTTGTGACATGTCACGTTCTCCTATTCATAGACGAAGATAACCCCATTTGTTTTCGTAAAGTCGTGTGTGTCTTATAAATATTTATACTCGTATAGAGTTTACTTTGTAACGGATGATTCATATTACTAATGTAGAAATCGATTCGTTAAGAAGTCCTTGAAATAAATCGATTCCCAAAGATAAATCACAACTGATCAATTTTGTTCGCGATACTTGAAATGTTCGCTGTCGAACACGCGTAAAATTTAATTAAACTACTTTTGCTTTTTCTTCGCAAAGTTCGATTCTCTGCGATACATCCAGGTTTTCGCAATAAAGAATAAAAGTTTCATCTCCATCGTCAGAGTTTCCTTGTACTTTATTCATACTTTTATTTACAGGCAAAAATAAATATTGTCGAATTATCGGGGTTTCGCAGTATTTGAGGAAATATACGTCGAATTACAACCTGTCGTAATTAGAAAATTTAAATTTTGAAAAAAAAATACACATGATAATGTCACGTCACCTGTCAATTTAGGATTTCGCAGTTTGCAGAGTATTTCCTTTTTTTCGCAAATTTACGGTAAATTTTGAATTTCGAAATGACGAATTTCTTAATTCGCTCATTAAAAATATTCACGGCTCTCAATAATTCTATGACTTTGGAGTTTTGGTATTACAAGAATAATTTGTCGGATAACGTTTTCAGATGACAAGAAACATTTTTCGCTGGATAGTGAAAATTCCGTCAATGTCAAGTGTGAAACTACGGGTGGAAATTAAATGTGTACTTGGACTTGTAGTAGAAGAATTCTTAAAATTTCCTTCTTTACGTAATGCCTGCTTTCATTCATTCGAATGAAATGTTTTGTAACATCTCTTAGTATAGGGGACTGCCGTAAACGGTAGAAAGTTAAAAAATTTAACGGAATCTGTCAGTTTTCGATTTCGATATTTGTAGAACATTCATTATTTATAATAAATAACTCGTGTTTATGGTTAAATTTTTCATTCTTTGAACGGAAAGAACAATCAATTTCTTTCATTGGAAACTTGCACAATCATCAGACAACTTAACGGCATTTCTCTCGGAATTCGAAGGCTTCGGATTAGATGAAAGTTTTCCGGAATAGTGATGATTTAGCAAAATCTGTCATCTTCAGGTTTCGAGACTTGATGGAAAAGAAATGAGAAAAAGCAGTGTCACTGGTGTTTCTTAGATGATATTCGATCCTATACTATAGCCGAAATTGTCATTGAACCCTACAATTCAAATTCGATTGAAAATTGAATGTTTCGAATGGGAAGAAATGTACCGCAGATAATTGATAAATTAACTGAGACGGTCAATTTTAAGTGTCCACTTACGCCGAAAGATAGCGGCACTGAACTGAACTATAAGAATTTTCTTAAGAAGTAACTGTTTTCAAACTTTTCACTAAATTCACTCTGTATTTTCTCGGTGTTGCTGGATAAAAATACGTATTGACATTAAAGTTTAAAATTTACCGAAAATTGGCGTTCTTCAAACGTTTGGAAAATTACATTTATATCGAAATTGGTCATTGTTTTTAAATCTACATAATTATGAATGCGTGTGTATTATTTTAACACAAGTCATTTTTGTCAATTTCGAACAACCACTTTTCCGGCAAAGTACACTATGACACGTCAATTGCACTTGATTTTCGATTTCAAATAAATTCTGTCGAATCTTTCATCGGGTAATTAGAAACGACTTTAACTATATTGTATCACAGGAGAAAAGAAACAAAACTATCAATTCCGGAGCGACAAATTAAAAACTCGTTAATTAAAATAATGTCGAGTAGCGAGGGTAAGTGTTTCATGTCTTTTCATTCTCAGCGGAAAAGCGGTTTTTAACGTTCTTGCCACATACGTTGCAACGAGAGTACCGAGTGAATTTTATGAAGCCCAAATAACTGCATGTTTATTTTGCATTTCTTGTTGCAATTACACGCTCTCGTACGTTATGCAAATTAAAAAACCCCACGAATTTCCTCTACGTCAGGAAAAGGCTTCTTTTTCACTATATACAGAAAACCTTTTAGCGAACTCAGCAATGTCCGTCGAGTGTCCGGAGAAAAAAAAATGCATGAGAATTTACGCAGCACCTATTCATATTTTTCAATTCTTGTATCATCGACTATGCCCATTTAATAGATACCGGTAATTCAATCATAAATCGTTCTAATTGTTTCTTGGAAAACTCGACGTTCCATTTTTACGTTCAATCCGTTAGTTCCGGAAAAAATGTGTGATACGTTTGAATCCGGTAAAAATCCTTTTCTACAATTGAGACCGAACACGTCGATAAACCTATCTTTGATATCGCGAATTGTCCGATTTAAAAAGTCACTAATCTGAAACCTATTATTCCGTCCTGTCACTATCGAAATTCGACTAATTACGTTCTGGTGCCAAAACTTGATTTCGTGACTTCTACAAATCATTCAGGACAAGTTATTGACAGCAATCACATTTGTTAAAAATTATTACGAAAAACTGGTGAAACTCCCGGAAACATAATTACGCGTGTAATCGACTGTAGTCGTACAGGAGCCAACATGGCGAGTCGTGTTACGTCCGCGAACTGCAGAGTATGTGAAATTAACAATCTGATTCTATGAAATGCACAATACCGAGTCGCTCACCAATAAAAACACACGATCCCTTTCGACAGTGAGAAAAGAGTCACGTGTATCTCCTTCACCCGATTAAAGTTCGAAGACAATCGTGCGAAATTTCGGAACTAACTTGTACGGAAACAATGCATCGAATATACTACGCAGCACAACATATTGAACAGATTCGAACCAGTATTCTATTGACAAAAGGTGGATTATACAATATTCATAACTGCGCGTACGCCTTAAGAAACTCTGTTTGAATCGTTAAATGACGATTTCCTTTCAGCGAATTCATCTGATAAACGTTTCGCATCATTCTATGTACGATATTCATTATTCCGGTGGTTCCGTATTCTAATCAACTTAGTATCGATATTGACAATATTGACAGTAAGTTGTAACGGGGACAACCATATAGTTGTGGTGTGGGATCACTAGACTTGGGATCGAAACTTTGGTCCAAATAACAGACCTCAAACTGATCAAACCGTTAGTTGATAAAACTATCGCGAAACAGTATAAAGAACTCGTTCCAAAAGGTAACTTCAAAAAGTCCGCAGATTCCATCGATCGTGGTGTCCACAAAAAACATGGCCAAAGTAACGAGGAGTCGTCACGGCCACGGTGTTCTTCGGAACGGTTTTTATCAACGGTTATTTTCGCTGAAAAATCCGCAAAACGCTTCTCGTTATCCGAAAACTCCGAATACCCGTGACAAAACAGGTTCAGTTTCATGGAAAGCCTCGCTCTTTTCGCGTATTCCACCCAAAGATTCACCCCGCGCGATCCAATTTGAAAATTCTTTCATGCCATATATGGAGCGCTAATCGGTTTTTGCGATCGCCCGAGAGAACCACCGCAGTTAAAATCCGCCGGGCGATAAACGCGGCGCGAGATTCTCGGAGGCGCTTGCCCTCCTTCCCCTGACGTACCCACTAACAATAAAGCGGTAAAGGAGATAATTCAAGGTCCGTAAAAACGTTCTTAACGAATCGTCGTCTACCCCAAGCGTCAACCCCGAAACGCATCGCTTGTGTCGGCGATTCGCGTGCGGCTATTCGCTCCTTCGCGGTGTAGATACTCGGCAAAAACTCACCACTTGCATCGAGCCTCCTCTTTCAAGTCCGCCGCTGCTTTTAATGCGCTCCCTGCCTATACTTTTTACTTCTTTCTCTCTCTCTCTCTCACTCCTCCCTCGTCCTCCTTCGCGGGGTTAACGGCTTAGAATGCTTCGCGCACCCTGACGTTTCTGCTCTCGCGCAATATTTAACCTCCGATCCCGAAAGCTAAGTGCGCTGCACTCCACTCCTTCACTCGTCACTTCACTTGCCCGGGAAGGCCGACGAAAATTCACGCGCCGTCTCTCCCGTTTCACCTTCTTTATGTATATCCACCGACGCACAAGAAAACGGAACCGGCAACCGTCGCTCCGAAAACTGAAAAGCACTCACTCCGCCACCGGACAAATCCATTCGCGTTATGTCTGGATGATCGAAATTGGCGAAAACCACGCCAATTGACAGCACTGACACTCGTCTGTAATCAGAAACGCGGGTAACAATATCCTATCTTCACTGGCCTCTCCGAGCAAAGGTCACTTGATTCGAGAGGCTCGCGTGTATCTTGATTTGGAAAATCCGTTCAGATTTGTCCCGTCCGTGTAACAGAGTCTTACATCGACCAAGATGAAAAAATGTTTATGACTTGAAGTCTCAGATTTTGTGGTTCCGTACCGGTCGACGTTCGTTCGCGAACAATATCAACGTCCACATCACAGGCGATTCGAGGGTTTGTTGTACGCGACCAAGAGAACGACGATCCCGGTCGAATGTTCCTGCAGTACTGAACTGAAGGTAAAGTCGTCGTAACGCGCAAGGCCAATCGCACGCTGCGGCACTCGCACGTACACTGAACTGCCAGACGCGATCCGAGGCCGGGACTCGACTGCCTTCCGCGGGGCATCCCCTCTCTTCGTCCCTTGTCCCGCTCGATGCTCACACAACCCCAACCCCGTGTTGCCCCCACCGGTAGGCCCTTTTTACGAACCCACGCGCTCCAGCTGTAGTATGACACGAATACGAGGCCGACCCTAAGAGCGACCCGCCACGAAAACACCCTTTCCTCTCCGTTTTTTTTCTCTCTCTCCATTTCTCCGTCTGTCTCTCTCTGGCGGTCTCATCCTTCTCTGTCTCCCATCTCTCGCAGCATTTATTCTCCTATTTTCTGCATCCGTCATCTCTCACCTCACACTTACATCTCCTGATCATTTCTAATTTCATTTCTTAAATTGCGTTTCTTTTAATTCTTTCATTCTCTCACCAAGAGATTGACCCGGATGGCAAAATAAGGTTTGGTGTTATTCTCATCTTTCCTTTTTAATCTTTCATTTTATATATTATGGATTCGGTCATCGTCGCCCCGAACCTTGTTCCCTTTCATCGTGGTTTAGTTATATTGCCGTTATATTTTTGTTGGAGCTAAAATGTAGAAGTAGCGTCTGCTCTAATATGAAATGACGTTTGAAACACAAAGTGTATTTCGCGCTCCTCAATTTATCAATCTATTCAGAGTGACGATTTCAGGCTTTATCAATTCAATACAAATCTTTTCTTTTTCGATGCACTGGGCATAAAATTCAATTTTACGCTTTCTTTTCAGAGTTAAAATAAGATTTTACATCCCCAATAAATACTCGACGGTTTAATATATGTGACATGTACGAATAAACGGTAAATATAGAACGCTGTTGCCACATACATTTATGATATGCCCGTGTATAAAATTCGTTAACATTTTAAGAACGAAAGTATATACAATGCATCATCTTTTGTGGATAAATAAATAAATTTATAAAAATTGCATTCTTGTATAGGGAGGAGTCGTGATGGTTTTACAGTCGTCATGGTAGGACCGTCGCGTTTATTCCGCTTCATCACACTATCAAAAAACTGAATTATACACAAAGAAAGATACAAATAACAATGTATATTGACGGAATTTCTTGATTAAAGTGTACTTGGAAAATTTTAAGCGTTATTTGATGTTTGTGTCATGTCTTTATTGTCTGCGAGGTCTGGACGGTTGGACCATTGTGGGTAGTGCAGAGATTATTTCATGTATTCTTTTGGGATTTGTAATAAGTTTTGTTTGAATATAAAATTCCTTTTTGTGATTCGAAATATTGTTTGGCTAAATTTAATTTTGTTATACGATCCATAAAATATAAAATACAATTTCATCTAAAAAATTCCTTTCCTCATTTTCAAGCGTTTTTCAACTTTTTACCAGTTATTTTTAAACATTTTTTTTCTAAATGCCTGTAACTGCAAAGCATTTAGTCTTAATCGAATCTTTTTTTGATGTCAAACAAAACCATTTCATTTTAAAATATATTTTCCCTCTCAATTTCTTCTAGTGGAATTTCAGTCTTAATGAGTGAAAATTGAGCCACTCTTTAAAAGCATGCATTTTTATATATTTTAAGAGTGATATATCACACTTTTGTGGAAAATAAAAATATTTTGGAAACGGTTGGAGAATTCACATTATAGAAGCGTAAAATGCCTCTCTTAAAATGTCATTGTTTTTATTTTTCATGCATATCAGCAATAAAAAATTTAAACTTATTTTAAGCTTTTGTTCAATTTTTTCCCAATATAAACGTTAGTTTTTATAATTATCAGCAATTCTCAATTTTGTTTCCTTTTCAAGATTTGGTACGTTATATTTATCAGTTTTCATTATTTCGTCACTATTTTTCATCACCTTTCATTGTTTTTCATTAAATCCTTTATCGGTTTCCAATACTTGTCGCAATTTAACGATTTTTTTTTGTAATTCACAAATTTCATCATGTTCTCCGTTTCACGATATTTTTAATAATTTTCGGTGACTTGTATATATATATATATATATATATATATATATATATATATATATATATGAATCGCAGTGTTCAAGTGATAGTTGGGTTAATTAATTTGGATTTTATTATATATATTGTTATTATTTCTTTAATTATATATATCTTTTTCTGTAATTATATTTTAGCAGATATTTTTAGCTTCAAATAAACATTCTTAATTTTTTTTTAATTTTATCTTAATACCATTTTTTAATTATAACTTTTTCACAATTTTACAAGATTTTCAACATTTTAAAATTCATTCTTTATTTTAGTAGGTCGTCAATTTTGTAACATAGTATATTAGGCAGAATTGATTTCAGCTGTCATTGCTGGTGCCTTTTCCTGTATATTCTCCAATTTTTCGCGTCTTATCTTTTTCATCTCATGTCATAGGCATATCCTGTGATCTTTTCTAATCTAATTTTCTTACCAACAAACGACTAAATTCGCTGGAAATGTAATTAATATCAGTATTCAATGTAAAATGAAATGCTCTTAAAAAATAAACATAACATTTCTTTCGCTCGTAACATCGATCAATTCCACTGTTTATATATATTATTTAATTCAACGAGATATCAATTCCACCATTTATATTTAGATAAATTCGTTTTTAGTTCTTCCGTCGGAAGATTTTCGTAGACTATTCTCTCTCTCTCTCTCTCTCTTCTTCTTATTATATTTTCTCCTTTACCCTTTACAATTGTTAGTCATTACAAAATTAGACATTTTTTAAACCAATATTCATAATTTCTGAAATTCTAATTTCAAAATTGCTTATTTAACACAGAATTGTAAATAAATATTGTGACAAAAATACTATTGCTAATATAAGTATTATACTATTTAAACGTTTAATTGCATTGTCCATTATTCAATAATGTTTAGTTTTGGCGTGATTATTATAATTTTCCAATTAACACATAATTCATTACTTCTTGACACGAAAATGACAGTTTTATTCTTAAAAGAGCAGAATTTCGAAGGATTGAATTTTCATACTCCAAAAATTAAATAAAGAATATTCTTTAAAACAAAAACGTAATTATAAATATATCGAATTTCCTATTCATTAATATTGTTTTAAGAAATATCATAGACTTTAACTATAAGGTGGATTGAACTAACAAATCGAATTTTAATCGAATAAAAACAATGGACTAATTCTATTCAATATCATTGAATCTGATATTTTGCTTTGATTCGTCACCCACTCTGAGATATTCAGATTAGGCAGTGAATACAATTTTTTTTTTAAATTGCATTTCGCTTAATCTATCCCTCTTATCGTCATCCCTCTTTTTAGGTAATACCGTGCAGTCGCCACCGCGACTAATTCCTCTCGATTATTTCTAATATTACACTGTAATTTGCATTTCATCTGTGCACTCGCCTTCGTTTTTCCCCTGTTTCTCCTAGGATCCCCCTCTTGAATCGTCTTTGTTCCCACTTGTCTTTTTGTTTTTTTTTTTTTTTTTTGCTTGACATTATTGAATACTGCGATTTGCTTTTGTCATTTTGTTTCCATTTGAAATATAACTTTTTACATTTTCATTCGATTCTCCTAAAATTTATTTATACGTCATATATATTTATGTTATATATAATATCTTATAAATACATGTATGTTACATAAATTTATTTATACGTTATATGTAATTACGATTACAGTGTTTTATGTTACTGACCTTCGATAAATTCGTTAAGCAAACTTTTATTAATTCCAGTCGTCAAATTCATCCTCCATTCTCCTTTACGTTCCTTTAATCTGCGACGTTTATCGTACATTTGAATCTTTTGATTATTTATATCCCGCATCTCACGCTGAAGGCGATGTACGTACTGATCACAGAATATGTCGTTTTCGAATGGTATTTCAAGTTATTTTTCATGGCATGAAATTCATGGAATTTTCGTGTATTTGTTTAACCTTGTCTGATCTCTAGCTTTTGTGCGCGATTGATTTTTCGTTTACAATTTATTGTCTTTTAAAAGCTGTTGACGTTCTTGGCTTTATGGAAAATGATCCACTGTTCACCATCTTCACAATAACAGACGACACGACAATTTAAAAATTTCCCCATATCGTAATTCGACGTTGTAATTAACACATATAAACAGGTACATATATATCTGTTCTATTTATTTCTTTCTAGTAAACATATTCGATTCATAAATTATACATTTAATTCATTCGAGTGTTTTGTCTATTTTCATGCTTTAAATTAGTTTTAATGTATCATTCTGTTAATTGTCGGAACGATTCTTACGTTTATTCCAAAAATTTCATCACTTTAAGTCGATACGGACGATTTTTTTGGCACTTTTCGACTGTCATTTCTGATAGGTTATCAACTTTTGTAAAATTTGTCCATATCGTACCTTACATAAAGTTTGTCGTACTTTCCAATTCTGTCTTTAAAGTTTAGGAAAAAAAACGCGATTTGAAAAAGATGCATACGATAATTTAACAAATTTAACAATTTTTCATCCAAACAATATTTTTATCAACAATTTTGCGCCAAAATTGGATGAAGAGATTATTATGAAATTAAAAATTACATACCTTTACCGGCTGTCACTGACTGATATTGGTCGAGTATTTTGAATTTTAACAAAATGTTGTTTAATGATGTAATTCGATTTCTTTACTCTTTCTTTTCTTTTATTCGTTTCATTTATTCCATTCGTTCATTTACTTCAAATATTTATATATTACATATATATAATATATTACAAACTATGCAACGATGGAAAAATTATTGTATATTGTATACATTTATTTCAGAAGATTTATTTCAGTGCAGCTGATTTCAGAGTTGCCTTCGTTAACTAGTTCCGTTCATTAAATTTCTATTCATTTTATTCGCTTCGTTTTATTTTTTCCGACTATTATTCATTTTTATCATATTTAATTGCTCCATTTCTCTTCGCTATCGCAAAATTTTGCGTATGTGCCTTTATCGTCGAGGTAATGACTGAGATTTATTTCACCATTTCGAAATGAATCGGTATATTAAAAGGGACTCCACACACGGATTCGTCCAAAAATTTTCTGGCCTTCCTACAGCTCGCAAAAAAAAAGGTTCCTTCGCAGATATAGCTTTAGCGACGGATCCGAGCGGTCTCTGGAAGCAATAACGAAAATCTTGCTGACGACGCCACCGCAAATGCGCTCCAAATATGGTTCGTGTTCTATAAATGCAAGAAAATCACGTACGGGTGGTTTGCCAAAATTGATTTACCGAGAAGTGAAATACCTTCCGCGTTGTATGCAAAATTTGCTCTAATCGTTTTGCAAAAAAAAAAAAAGAAAAAAAAGTATTTTACACTTGAATACGAGCAATGAAGCTTAAAGAGTCCAAAAATATATAACTGATGGAAATTTGAAAGTTGGCATATTCGAAAATTAAAAAACTTTAATATATATATATTTATTATAAATAAAGTACGAACAATTGTTATCATATTACAGTAGTATACAATTCGTGTTCATGCATTCCTAATATTATGGAATTTGTTTAACCAAATTTGCCGAACGAGAATTACTTCCATGATTAAACACGAATTTCCTGAGATTTGTAGGGAACAAACGATCTGATAAGTTTTTTTTCTCACATTATACTCCACTCATTTACTTATTCTCTTTAAAATTCCGCAACTCCCTCGCTTACTTCTATAATCGCCCCTGCCACCTTTATCCCTTCCTCGCGCCTCGTTGAACCTCTCAACCCGCCCTTCATTTTGTGCCGAACCAAGGAAGACGCAGACTTTCAGAAACACAGCACAAGTGAGAGAGAGAGAGAGAGAGAGACGGGAATAGAGGACGTGGGGATGGGCGGAGGGCAGAAAAAGGGGAAACGTACTGGAACCCCCGAGTGCACCTAGAGTACTCCAGAACTACCGGATTTATTTTTTTACTGCTTTTTACATACGCCCTTTTTCCCGCCTTTCGACTTACCCGCATTCCTCTTCCCTTCCGCTTTTGCCTTCTCTCTTACGTACATTCGCTTTCTTGTTTCCCTCTCGCGTTCGCATGAAGCAACCGGCAAGTTTTTCCAAGTGGTTGTTTTATAGCGGATGACCGCGAAAAGCTCAATGGTTGAGCGGCTTTTGGCTTGCGCACGAACAGACGAGTGCAACCACATCACTAACTCTCATTCAAATTTAAGGAAATGCGATATTACAATTACGTGGTTTACTAAAGAGGATTTCTTAGATCCTTTACATGATTTTCGTGCAATAAATGCTTACAAATGAAAATGATCATTTGTTCCGGTTACACACAATTGCTTGGGGCTGCACTTGAACCGCCGGGGCTTATTCACCTCTAATCAGTTCTCACTGCGCTCTGAGTAATTTTCATGCATTCAATGATTTCAATCGTATCATCTATTTTTCGTTTAGTCCATTTATCATTCATTCATTACATCAATTTCTTCGTTTATGTAGTAAATTAATCGTGATCTCTGTTTCGTGCATTTATTGATTTATTTCATTTAAATTTATTTATTTTGGAATTTTTTAAATTTCATTCGTGCGCAATTCTTTCCATTCCTTTTATTTTCTCTATATTCTGTTGTTTATTCTATTTTATTCAAGTCCTTTTTAATCATTTCGTAGGTTCAGTAATTTAGTTGAGATTAAATTCCTTCTTTCATTCCATGATTCGTACCTTTTCATTCGTTAAATTAATTTATTGATTACATAGACGCATAGGTATTTCATAATGAGTATACTCGTTCGTTCGTTGGTAGTGGCGTTTTTGTTTAATTTCCATTCATTTAATTCCTTAGCGTTAAACTGCGAGTTTCACCGTTATTTTATATATATTGATAACTCTTCTGAAATATGTCACCAACGTTATATTGTCGAGTTTCACAATGAAATTCTATTATAGCATCTCTGTTTCTTCAATTTTGCAGCAATTTCTATATACAGCAAATTTAATTTGTGATTTTGATTTTCGAACGAACGCTGTCATATTCGATCCGCCATATTGAATTTTGAAAATCTGACAACGGATCCGTAATCTGACGAACGACCCCGAAACCCCCTAATAACAAATTTCGAGTTAATCGGATAAAAGGAATAATTCGTAACACACCCTTTTCGTAACCCTTTTAGAAGAATCACCAATGATATATGTATAACGTACAAGTTTTTGTTCATAAACCATACAGATTTCATACAAATATATACAAGAGAAAATCAAACAATTGAATCGTGGACGACAAATGAAATTAATCTAATGCGAAGAACTAGAATATAAACACTATATCTATAGTTTGAGTTTGTCTCGAAACCTTCTTACCCATTTACACTCACACGCACGTAAACCCTCATCAACTAGAGCTTGCGCGAATTCGACATATATATGCATAAAAGCTCTCATTCGCGGCTTTCACTATGGAACAGCATTGGCATTTCGTTTCAGATTGCTCCTACGATTTACATGAGGATTGCGTTTTGCGACCTCAAACGAGCTTGCGCCGTCGAACTGCGATCCACATATATATATATTCTGTATATTTATATCATTTTGACAGCATTCATATTTTTAACAAATTTTCATAATCATAACGTTAATTACAGTTGATAATTACGTTGCAAGGTTCATAATTTGAATTAAAAAAAGCTATCGTATATAATAAAGTATATATATATGTTTAATTTTTATAACTTCATATTTCCTAATTGAGTATCGACGAAAGCAATATTATTGAAAAAAACAAAAAAATGGATAGATTTCCAAAACACCTATAGTCTTTCGAGCTTGACGTCGTTTACGCGCATGGAACAATATGGGCATGTCTTTGCGCTTAGGAGTAGTGGCATTTCTAGGCGAAAGAGCATGTTTATAGGATGCTTGGCAACTTTGGACCGTCCTTAAGCCCGGGGCAATATGCTCTTGCATATTATTACGCCGGATGGATAGAACGACGAAACCGTTTGAAAGCAATTACAACTGGGGATGAAAGGTCGGTACATGCCAATAAGTGATTAACGAGACCGAGAAAACACTGCCCTTGCAAAAGGTCACTTTTCTTAAATCGTCATTTTCAATTTCATTTCGTTTTTTTCCATAATTTGTTACATTTTCTTTTTTGTTTCATTATTTGTTATATTCATTTTATGTCGTCGTATTTAAAATTTATTTTATTTGTTTACTTATTTCAATTGCTTCATTAGTTTCATGTCTTAAATTTCAAACGTTTTTATTTTTCAAACGTTATTCGATTTCACCGCCTTCACTTCTTTATTTACTTTATTCACTATTATATGGTTGCTTCGCTTACTTTATTTATTGAATTTACTTCAATTGCTTCATTTGTCATATGCATACAATGCTATGAATTTCATCATTTTTACTTTCTTGTTTCAGTTTTCTCATCCCATTTCCTTGGTTTTGGTTAATTTATTAGTTCAGTTCTTTTATTAAATCCATACATTTCATTTTCTTTATATTTCCTCGTTGCTGCATTTGTTTAATTTCGTTTCTTCGTTTGCTTCAGTTATCTTCACTTCATTTATTTCAGCGCTTCAACTTCTTCATTTCTTTTATTTTCTGTATTTAAATGTTTTTTATTTAATTAGTAGTTTGCGTAGCTGCATTTGTTGTACTTTTTATTTTTTTCTACTTTTTATTCTTCCTTCGTTTTTTGCATGTTAGATTTATTTGGTTTCAATGACTGTCGCAATAGTTTCCATTCTTCACTCCATTTATTCATTATTTACCTGCTTCACTTGCTTCTCTTGCTTCACACACTGAATTTACGTAATTTCTTCCCACTTGTTTATTTATTATAATTGTTCATTGTTTCCTTTTCTTCATGTTAATTCAAACAGTTCTCTCACAAGTTCGCTCTAACATGGATCACATCTGTTCAGAAAAGTAAATTGGATAAGAGGATATAATATTTCGAAGATATGATATTCGGCTAAATGCACGTCACAATTCGCTATTTACTTAACATCAATCAACTTATTGAATTTAACGTTCCTTTCATCGGTACGACGAGGATGTCTCTCCTGTGATCAACTGTTTACGAAGGCTTCAACGTATACATTCGTCCAATAACGTACACTTTTTGTAACATGGTATTATTCAAACACGTTGAAACGCTCTTCTTTCGGGTGCACCATTCACTCGAAACAGATTGGGCTAGAAACGAAGCAGGTTGAGTTGTATACGGTAAGAAATTGTACAGACTTTTCCATCGGCAAGCTGGACTCTATCGGGGAGAAAGTGGCCTGTAATGAAGATGTGTCCGTCTGTCGCGGAGAAACACAAAGAGAAGGAAGGGAAGCGATTTACAAGATCGAGCGCTCGACATCGACGGAAGGAATCGTCCTGTGCAGGTTCCTTAATGGAATTATATGGTAGAAAGAGGCTCGGGGGTTGCAAAAGCGGCTCCCACGTGCGAGCATCGCTGAAAGCCATTGGCGAGAGTTATTTCGACGGACGCGTAGAAATGCTCCTCGTTCGCTCTCGTGCTCGTTGGAAGCTCTCTCGCACGCTTCTATTCACCCTTCCGCCTTTCGTCTTGGTGGACCCTCTCTCTGTTTCCATTTCTCGTACACTCTTTCTCTCTCTTTCTCTCTCTCTCTTTGTTTAGACCCTCTCTCCTTTTCCCTCTCAGCATCTCTTTCACTCATTCGGACTAAAAAATATACGTTCTAATGGCTCGACGCCGGCGATGGACTCGCTGCAGCAGCCGGGGAGGGTTGAAAAGGTGCGTTTCGCACTGTACAGGCATCAAGACCTACACGACGGGACGAGTTGAATAGGAGAAAGAAGCTCTCCTTTTCATTCCCCTTCAATCGGCGGGGACAAATGGTATTTCTCGAATTTTAATAGACGAGCGTGACTCGGCCTTTTACTTTTCTCAGATACGTCGAAATGGTCCATTATATGTTCTATAAATATTTTGGTGTACATTATACTATATATATTATTATTGTACTGATCTGCACAACATGGAGAAAGGAAGTCCTGCATGGACGTGTGCCGAATACCTACGTCCGACTAGCAAAAATGCAGATGAAACACGTCCGGGTCTCGGAGAATTCGAGGCAACAGTTTCGTTTTATTCGCGTAACTTGATCCGACGAGTGGGAAGGAAAATTCTATCGGAATATCAGTCAGTAGTTTTCTCGTTGTCAAATTCACGCGAGTTGTTGAAGAAAGTTAGGTAACGAGTATATGTAGTTAGTGAAATTATCGATTGATTTCAGATATTTTAGGCATTACCGAGAGATTACTAATTAATGTATTTGTAATTTGTTGATAATAATTGTAATAATAGTTGTACCAACTAGTTGCATTGAGGGTACATAAATTGAAACAAATTTTCATATCCATAAAAGGGACTGAGCTATAATATGCCCAATGTTATATTGTAATATTTTTATACACATTTATGATGAATGAGGTTATGTCGTAGGCATAATGATCTTCAATGACATTTAATACACATACCAACACTTTGTTCATACGTTTCATCATATTCTTTGCTCGCTTTATCACTATCTACGCATTGTTATTGTCATTAAACCTGTCGCAAATATCATTTTTGTCAGCATGGACATATGAGGTTTGTTGGTCATCTTCTTCTTCGTATGTGACAGGATTGCTGACCTCGACTTCATCTTGTCCAATATTTACGTTTGAATAAATAAATAAACTGCATATTTTAACTGGATATATACATAGCTAATATTTGTCCATTTGCATTATATACATATTAATTTTGAATAATTTTACCGCATATAGTTATTAGATACGATGATTGTGTATAAATTTCGAATCGCATTTGACTGAACAGTTATTAGGCAAGATATTTAGGCAAAATCCTGGTCACTTTAAATCCAATTTTAATATCTAGTATTTGGACAGTTTTGTACCAAATAAACTGGTCTATTTATATTTCAGTTTATGAACGATAAATCTTCATCTGAATCCTTTTATTGCATACACTTTTAAAAATAATTTTAGACAGCATAATAATATAACTTGTATCTCTAATAAAATTGGATATAATGTCTACCATGGTTAATTTATCATAATATAAATCTTGAAACGCGTTTTAACCTTTAATTTACTAATTTCTCGATGATGTACCTACTGCAATGATCATTCTTGTTAAAATTGTACGTTTCCGTCAATTGGTCTACAAAGGCTATACGACTGACAAGATGTGACAACGTTTGTATCATACATTTCCTGTCCTTTTACAGTGGGTGCCAGCATAACTGAAGGTACAGTACATTGAATCGCGCGGCTATACAATACACTCTGGGTTCTTCAGAATTCTATCGATTCATTGTCCATGTCACTATTTTTATTCAACGGGTAGCGCGATAAACGGCAAAGCAGATGAAGATAAGACCTATTTCGTCATAAAAATGGTAATGCTGAATTTACGAGTCTCTTACGTAATCGAGATAGCTTTGGCGGCACTGGATCACAATCGATTCGAACTACCCGGGTATACGCAATCACGTCCATTTAATAGTCACCATTGTTTTATATTTTTCGGCGTTCATAAAAGTGGCGTTTCAATTATTTCAATCACGATTATTGGCAACGAGTATTAAATAGAAGAATACAAAAAAGTATGTATCCTGACAAAAAAGTATACGCGCATTAAAACCGTGACTTCTATTTCAATTTAAATTCTTTTCGCTAATTTACTGGAATTGGCTGTTTGGCAAAGTTACAACATACAGAATTATTTATAATTTGATAACGATTAGGTCATCCTCTGAAAAACATAATTTACTTTCTTCTCTAATCTTCGTTGTGAGATATTAAAGCGATCATTCCGAGTTTCTCTCTGACACTGAACAGAGGGTAAAGAGTTCACTAAAATGATAAAATTTTACGTGATAAATCAAAGACAATCAACTTTACAGATAAATAAACATATGTAGAAATTGAAATTATATTCAATTAAGAATATCTCGTGACTCGTAACACATACATCATTTAACAGAAATATTATTCAAAATGTTAAAAAAACAAAAATAAGAAGAAAAAAAAACTTTTAAAAAATTAAAACACTTTTTTTTTTACGAAAATTACGAATATTATGTTTATTTATTCATTACACAATTTTTCTTCGTTAAGATATGACTGGAATTGATATTTTACTTTATTTTTCTAGAAATATACTAATAACAAAATATTTCATTTAAAATTATTTAAAAAAAAAAATGAAACAAGAAATTAAATTTTCACATGTAAAACTACGACCCAGTTTCGTAACTAAATAATAAATTAATTTTTTAATTTATTTTAAAAATAGAAGTAACACAACGTTAAATACAACATATATTCTTTTTATAAGTTTCCTGTTTAAAATTCATCCTGTTCGAGTAGTTGGTAATCCAAGTGACATGCTCCACGTTATATTTATAGTACCACTTGGGATATATATATATATATATGTGTGTGTATGAAGGAAATATCGTACAATGTGTCAATATTTCAAATACAATTCAATCAGAGGGATGCAAAATGATTGTAAATAATATATGTAATGCAAATATTCCGATTAATCATTAAAACATTATTTAATTTGTTTACTGTCTGTTTAGTCATTATCATCAGATCATACATTTATTTTTATTTTTTTTTTTTATTTCCTTATTTTTATGATTTCGTCTATTTCATTTGTACCAACGATTTTATTGCTTTCATTCTCTTTCATTGGTTTGTCACTAAATTTTCTGGTTAACATCATTAACATTACTAATTTCATTCTCATTAACTATATATATGTATAAAAAATATATTTTTTGTTGTATTCATGTTTTTAATCGTTTCATGATTCGTTTCGTTTCCCCTTATCATTTTCGCTCATTTCATGGTTTTTTCCATTTCATTGGGTGTGTTAAATTTCATCATTCATATGTCGGTTGTAATTGAACCATCTTCTGCATTTAAATCCATATATAGTTCCACGCCTGTGTCATTTGTATTCTTAGTTTCACTCGTTTTATTCTCAGTCATCAATTTAAACTCATCTCATTCATTCATTTTATTCGGTTCGATAATTCTTATTCAGTTCATGTCTTCTTTCATAATAGTACGCGGGAAACTCCAGTAAATTTGGTACCAGCATGGGAAATTCGAATTTCCCTCATACTATTAAAAAATAGCAATCTTTACTCATGCGGGAAATTGCACTTCCCGCACTCGTAACGAAATGTACTATATTCCGTATGTGCCATTTCATCGATGTAGTTCTCACGCATCATTCGTTTTATCCATTCCATCAATTTCAATGGTTTCGTCAGTTTTATAAACCCAAACCCTTTTAAAAAATTCCATGAATATCATGAATCCTTTACTTTTTTTTTAATTTAATCCCTCATTCACAATTTCAATTCATTCCTTTTATCAATTTCATCCGTTTTATATATAATATTATATCCCGGGAAAAAATGGATTAGATATAATTATATCTGGATCAGATATAATTATATCTGAATCATGTATGATTATATCTGGATCATATATGATTATA
>JAPYZR010000384.1:0-38471 GCA_030522945.1 Trichopria nigra | reverse complement strand
CACGGAGAAGTCAATGGGGAAAACCTGAAATGAATTACAGGTTCAGTGTCGGTAACTTTTGGCGATGTGAGCGGTAAAGGAGTAGTAGCGGTCGCACGCCCTTATATATATATATGTATACATCGGGCATTAATAAGAACTTGGCGCGAGAAGCGACCGCTTCTCTTGATATGCCTATGTCATGCGGTGTTTATTATTGTACACGTAATTAATGTAATAATAATATTTGTACACCTATATTTACGTATACATAACTTTTATATATTTTTTTAATTATTTTTGTTGTTGTACACGCATATATTTTTTTATTATTCGCATACTTGTTTATTTAGACACCTTATTATTTTGTACACCGGTATTTCGTATATATAATTTTTATATACATTTTTAATTTTTATACACCCTTTCATTTGTACACCGGTAATGCGCATGCGCGAACTGCGTTGAGGAACGCTTCCCCTAGATCAAGATGGCTGCGTCCAAGTACGAACACACGATGCGTCAACATATCGGCGCATTGCCGGTAACCTTTTTTTTTTAACTGTTTTTGACCATATGTACTTGTATATCGGTTATTTTATTCGAATATTTGCACATCAAAGGATTGAATTCAATCTTATGATACTTTTTATTTTTGCACTCGCACGACGATTCTATTATGTGTAAGGTAAACAGATATTTTGTCACGCATTTTAGTTTAGGGGGTATTTGGCTCTTTGTTATTACATACTCTGCAGAGATTAGTAGGGAGATCGCTCAGTTCCCTTAATATTTAAGCAAGACCGCTTATGCAAGGGCGCCGCCAGTAGGTGCACCGGGAACTGCACAAGTTCGAATCTCGAGTTCGTGGGGATTTATGGGGAATTGGGGATCATTCATGATTTGTTGGATTTGTTGGAACGGTTGGAACGACCGTGCGCGCCCCGCGCGGAGAAGTTGAACACACGTGTTCCGGGTTCCTTCCGGATGTATTTACTTTTACTTACATAGGTTATATTGTACATAGTGCTGTAAATCTAAGAACCACGTTTTTTATAACAATACTGTGGACTAATAATATACATGCTGGTAGTGTAGTACAGTAGTACATACAAGGTATAGTGAGTATAGTAGTTGGTATTACTTTTACCAAAGTGCGAAAAACATTAATTTTTAAAAAACATTTTGAGATATCATCATGTCAGAGTTAGATTCCCGAAGTGAAAACCCTCGAAAGAGGAAGAAGAAGCGTTCAGCAATGCAAATGGCTAAAAAATGTGCTAGACGCCGCAATTACGGTGGTGAAGTTGATGATGAATTTTATCAATATATGTTGCAAATTTTACAAGGGATGCGACAGGAATTTCCTACTCTGGAGGAGAAGCAAATATTTGTCAATAACGTTTACGAACAAACCATTGGTAAAGAAGTCGAATTCGCTAAAAATCAAGTGGGTTCCAGAATCCTCGATGGCCTCATCAAGTTTGCAAACTTCCACACCATCGAAAGATTCTCTTCTGCGCTTTTCACATCATTACGTCCACTGTGCAGTGATAGATTCGCAAGTCATGTCCTGCAGAAATTAATTGGAGTGTGTGCTGATCGAGGAAATACTACAAACATTGGTAAAGCCGAGACCCTTGAAAATCCTGTTTCCGTCAAAGAGTCAGAGATTCCAAAATATAATGATATTGCCTTAAAGCTCAGCAAATATGTAATTAATAATATGGAAGAGTTTATATGGGATACATATGCTAATCATGTTTTTAGAACAGTTTTGGAAAGTCTTGGAGGATTTATTGGAAATACTGATGAGTGGAACAAGAAAAAAGCTTCATTAAGTGATTATCCTAGAACTAATGTCACAGATCAGTATAAACAAACTCTCATTGATGCGTGTATAAGAATAAGTAAATGGCCAAGATTTTTGGAGTTTGGTCGAGATGAATTGTCATCAGGATTTTTACAGTCTGTCTTATATTCACTAAAAGATATAGAATCTGAATTGACTGCTACAATTGTTAATAAAATTATAAAAGAATGTTTTAAAGCAAATGAAGAAGAAAAATTGTCAGATATTTTTATAACTGAGAGTTCAATACGATTGTTAGAAGCTTGTTTAGGAGTTTGTGGTCCAAAAGAATATGCAGATATTGAAAAGAGATTATTTGAAAATCGTCTTAAGGAGTTGTCATTGATGAAAGGTGTAAATTTTTGTGTGCAACGACTATTTGAATACTGTCCTACAAAAGAACTTCTTGAAAAATTCTATGATGAACTTTCTCCAGATTTAACATCAATTTTAAAAATTGGTCACACAGGTATTCTGTTAAGTTTGGCACAGGCTTGTTCAAAACTTAATGCCAAACAAGCACCATTCATAATAACAATTTCAAAAATCTTACATTGTGACGAACCTGTTGACAGGCAAATCAACCTTGTACCGTTAGTTGCGACCTTAAAAAATTTCGAGGAGTTCAACACGGCAAAAGAACAGAAAAAGAAAGTGCCAATTCATCTGCATGGAAGTTTAATAGTGCAGGCAATGTTACGTTTTAATAAACCTATTAAAGTAATTAATTCTCTGTTATCAATGAATAGCGATGAGCTAACTGAGCTGTTTGAAGATCCGAGAGGTAGTAGGATAATGGATGCTTTTATGGAAGCTCCATTTGTCGGAGAAAAGAGTAGAGAAAAACTTGCCAAGAATCTTCGAGGTAATTGGGCTCAGCTTGCTCGAGGGACTCATGGTTCAAGGTGCCTGGAAAAAATTTGGCAGTGGGCAAAAGGTACTCAACAAAACATAATTATGGAGGAACTTGCGCAGGTTGGAGAAGGACTTCGATCGACCAAATGTGGAGCTTTGATTCATGAAAAATTCAAAGTTGCTTTGTTTTCAAGGAACAAAAAAGAGTGGCAGGAGGCTCAAGGTAAAAGTGAGAAGGCAAAAATGTTACTTGCAGATATTATTGGAGGTGCGTCTAAGAAATTAGGTAGTAAATAGTTGTTACTGTAAGAACTTGTATATAATGTATAATGCTCAATTATAAACAATTTTATAAGTAATATTCAAGTTTGTATTAAAATAAATGATATACCTTGTAAATATATTTTATTAAGAGTTGTATACATTCTTGTAACTCAAAACTCCTATAAATCTAAAAGAAATGAGAGTAATAGATCATATATATCGATTTAGATTTAGATCTAGATTTTAATAAAGTTTCTATTAAAGGTCGATTGACAAACATCGATCCAGTGACTAGATTGTACTATTGAACATATTTATTTGGTTGTTATTACTTAAATCAAGGAAATGTGTAAGTTATAGAAAACACAATGAGCGCTATTTTGTAATTCTTACCAATTACTTCATTTTTCTTGTCTTTAAAGAAATGTCTTTAAAAAATGTTTAGTTTTTTATTATTGGTTGAAGATTTTACTAAATATCTAACAAATTGTCAGCAAAGTGACGCATTAAAGACGCATACTTATAAATAGCTAACATTAATTATATTAAAGTGTTTTGCCACGTCATCTTTTCCGTTTTCCAAATACAACGATTGCAGGATTGAGTTCAGCGGAGTGTCATGCTACTTTAGTCATTACGCTTGTTAAATCTACCAATTGACTAGGATAAATTGATTAATCAGAGTTGATCATGCATAAGGGAATATATCGAAAAGTGCCAATTACATTCTAAGAAGATTTTAACATGTAATCTAGCTTGAAATTATGATTAAGCATTATTCTCTTAAAATTTTTAAAATAATTTCTGTGAAGTGATGTAGTATTTGAGAATGCTGTAAATAATTTGCACAATGCTAAAATAATAAAGAATTTTCTTATATAGTTAATAAAAAAATTGTCTTATACAGTTAATAAAAGTATAAGGTACATTTTTAATTTTAAGTTTATACTAATTAATTATTACCAAGATGGCTAAAACTTATTGTGACTTTGTTTGAATTACACTTGTATTTTTGCTTTAGTTTCCTACAAGTATATGCACCGGTTCGAGTAGAAAACCATAAAAAATAATGTCATAAAAATTAATATAACAAACATTTTAAAATATATACGAGCTTTTATTAAGACAAAATAAAAAATATTTAATATTATTAAATTACAAAAATTAATCTTCTAAAACTGATAAGAACCAAGTATCAGTTTGGTGCATTGAGTATACATTAATTGTCTCTCTTGTAACATTCAGATGCGTTACACTGGCAACAATTTTTAAATAATGTTTTATTTAAAAAAAATTAACGTCAGTTCTATAGTGTGTTCACAAGAATTCCTCTATATTGTGGAGCAATTTTCTACCAATATATTATGAAAAATTTCTGAATTATTTCAAGTTTCGTTAAAAATTAAATTAATCTTATAATAGCATTTTTCATTATTGCATGGTATACAATAATTGTTCTTTACGTTAATCCGAAAATGAGTTTAATACATTCGTTTTGCCAGTGGAAAACTCCTTAAATTAAACGTATATTTTCAAAAATTTGATTTTTGAAAAGTTTTGGTCACGAGCTTTGAATTATAAAATTAAATTGATTTGCTTTTATAATTATTATCAATAAAACGAAACGCGTTCATTGTATATATATATACACATCATAAAAGTTGTACGGAATATGAATTCCTGTTATATAACCTCTGAATTCATCGCACTTATTCACAAAATTCATGGTCATAGACTACTTTCATTTTATAAACGATTTACTTGAAATAAATATCTATTTTCTACAAATACAGAATTTATAATTTCTCAATTTCAACTTTACGATGATGGTCTCAAATATACTAGATTGGAGAACTTTATTGCAATCATCCTCTCTTTTATTATTTTTATTTTTTTCACAGTTCTATATATGGCATTATTATTTTAGTACCATTTAAGTTAAAAATTTAATCAATTAGGATTTTGGCAAAATTGTTTTTGCATCGCCATTGCATATTTTAAACTAAAAAGTAAAAATTCAGGGTAAACCTTTAAAAAAGCAGCACGTTCTTAAAAAAACCATAATAATGAAATCACGATGCGTGTTTTTATATTTTTGCCTCTTATCATTACAAATATGATAATAGATAGAAATTATAGCTATTATTTCGGCTGTCATTTTGAGAGGACAACCGATAAACGCGATTTTTTTCGGATTCCATCTTTGATTGCCTCTCTAAATTCTACATTTATTCGATAATTTCGAAGTACTATAATGACGTCAGTGAAGCTATTCTTAAACGTCAGATGAAGTAATAATTTTTACCAGGGCATTTTCAAAGTTCTCAAGATTCTTAAAACAAAATGATGTATTCAAATTATTAGAGGTACCAAAAATAGATAAAAAATATAATATTATGATCTTTTTTTTTTTTTAAACATGCAGCTTTCCTGGAGGTTATTGCCTAAAAATTAATTGTATTTTAATAAGATCGATATTTATTGTAGCCTTTTTTAAGTATGAAGAGGAGCCCTCTCATCAACCATCGCAGAAGTTATGTCACAGTTATGTAACAGTTACTGTGACGTAATTGCTGTGTAACATAACTGTGACATAACTTCTGTGATGGTTGACTGGGCTGGCACTAAATTTTTAATTTACATGCTTCTCGATTAGAAAAATTACGTTAATATAACATCATATGGTCAGCGCATGACCGTAATTTCAGCATATTTCCTGCATATTGGTCAATTTTGCTATTAGGGTTTTTATATGTATAGGGGCCTTTTAGTTTGATATTCCATCTGATAAGTCGAAACCATGAATTTTGGAATTACTATTTTTTATAAATGCCGAATACATATATCTGTTGCGTAACAGTTACGTGTCATATGTAAATGACGTTACGTATATGTGACGGAAGTGCGTCGAATCAACGGTATTGCTGATTTTAAAATTATTCCTATACATCGGGACATAAACGTGATTAGATCGTCTTGTCGAATCTATCGGTACGAATAGCTTCTTCGATTAGTCTGCACCGCGCAAATGTTATACGACGATTGTAAGTGACACATAAACATCGACGAAGTAATTATTCGGACGAGGGGAAATAATCGCGCGGTCACTTTCCTTTAACGAGGGACGTAGAGACGGCTTGCGAAGATTTCCCGTCGCTGTCGGCAGCATTCCCGATCGTCGATGATCTACCGGTTCCCGTGGGAGTCGGCGACGAGGAACGACCTCGGTCTTGCTGTTGTGCAGAATTGTTGCAATTTGCGTGATGTCCTCCTGCTTCCCAGTCGCGATGCTGGCAGAAAGAACCGCAATATCGTGCGATTCCGCAACCCCCACACGTTTCCAGGGCTGGCCTACCGCAGTTCCAGCAGCTCTAAAAATTATTCAAAAACATTATAAATAGTAGATGATAAATCGTATTTAACTTCGTGCCTGTAGATTGTGTCAATTATTACACAATAATGAGTAAAAGAGTCTTCCGAACTTACGGAACCCGTGATGGCGAGATGAACGTCTTTCTCATCTTCGTTTAGTGGCGCCGACGTTAAAGACATGGACGATGTAGTCGTCGTGGTACTTGTCCTGGTGGTTGTATCGGGTGTTGTATTTCCATTGAAGGCAACCCGCAGAAAAGGACTCGGACGAAGTGAACCCCCGTGATTTCTTTGTGAAAGATCTAGATAACGATGAGCCCTGAGTCTCTCGCTTGCTCTTGATTCTGCGACTGCAACCGCAACGGCTCGTTGCACTTCGGCAACTGCTGCACGTTTTACTTCTTGCACAGCTTCCTCTATAATTAAAGATGAAACCGATGAGAATTACAATCATTTTATTATCGATTCCATATGAGCAAATGAAATCAATCCGCACCACATGCCATCGATTGTTAACAGCTTGATGGATCCAACATTTCTACTACATGGTAAGTATTTAAAGTATACAGAGAGACCGACACGTCTATACCATTACCATATAATTTCAATAATAGTCGAATATAACCTGCTATTTTATGCAGCTTCGTTGTCATAACCTGTTGTCCTGTTCCTAATCCTGATGTAGTATATAGCAGTAATGTTTATGTATACATTGACGGTAAACGTGTCGGGCCTCTCAATATAATAATGATTTTGTCACTTACGAAATGGTGTGTTTTGCTCTATGAATAATTCATTATATCAGTCAATGATTTTGATTATCCGCTTGTTTACAAGTACTTACCAGCTTTCCTTCTGACTTCAGCGACACGGTCTTCCGTGGCCCGAATAGTTTGAGCAACTATTTCCCCAGAAAGTCTTTTCAAAGTCCCTTCTCGATCTCCTGTCGACTCGCTCGCAGCACCGTTCGCCGACGCACTTCCGGTTACATTCCCATTAGAAGGGGTAGCATGATTAGCAGCATGATTGGATGGTGGAGCTGCAGCAGCTGGACTGGAACAGCCACGCCTTTGAAGGATTGCCAAAGCCCTTTTAGTCTTTTCCACCATACCGAGGATGCAATTGAGCATAACATGGATACTTTTCCACTCATCGTCGTGGCTGGAGACGCCATTTTGCGACGGGGTGGTGCCGTGACTAATCGAAGGCTGATGCGGCAAATGTGGCGTCCCAAAGCTACCAGACTGATTAATTTGCACTAGGCTCGGTATTACGGCGTTCGAGCCGTGTCCATGAGAGTGCGGATGATTCTGAATGGATCCACCTGATGAATGAAGAGGATGGTACCAGCAATACGACGAGGAATCCGCCAGATGCGGTTGAAGATGCTGGTGGTGATGGTTCCACGAACTGTTTGACCTTTTTCCGTAGACAGGGGCATCTTCCAGCAATGCGCCATTCTCGTAATATCTGATGGTCATACAAATAAAATCAGTTTTGATCCTTAAATTTCATGGCAATAATAATAATAATATGCCTAGCCCTAAGAAATATATATAAAAACTAACACTTCTGTTAAATAAAATGAATATCCTACTGAGTTAAAAAAGCTCCAAATTTATCAGATCTAACTGCACTCGTGCAGTCCAATGACTACTTTATTTCTTTAATCGTTTCAAATAGGATGATATTATTTCAGAACTAATGCTAATTAGATTTTATCACGAACACCTCCCAGTTGTATAGAATTCTATCATGATGATTTCACATTCAAATTCATATCATATTCCACCCCTAGCCTTAATATTTGGCATTCATACGGGGAATTAGTGCATGCACCCTACTCCTTCAATTTTTCAAGCACAATACATATCCCAAACGCATTTAAATGGGTGGTGGACAGTGGTGGGTTCCTAGTAAACGAGTAGTTGTTTTCATAAGATACGCTACAAAATCAAAAAGGAAGAGTCAAATATAATGTTAATATAATGTTAGTTTTTAAAAAATCAAAGTGCTGGACGCAATTATTAAAAATTAAGCGAATTTACTAGAATCTCATTTTCCATCGGTTTTTGGGGCTATTATTGTAATTGAATGAAATTTGCTTTATAATTTATGGAAAAAATAGGAATAATTGATATTGTATTATAACAATGAAAATATTATAATTATTTTTTAATTCCTAATTATTTTTAAATCAAATAATTATCTCCTGAACTAAGTATTCGCATATAATGCGAAAATAGATGAACCATACAGTTAATTAATGTGAAACTACCCCTGTTGACTCAGATGTAGTATCGTCGTGTGAACAAACCTCCCGTAAGATTATGCAAATAACCCTCGTGAGAAAATAGCGGAAAGCTTCGTGACGGATGCATTAAATTATATAATGACATCATTAATAAATAAGGATTCCTATATTTATATAATAATGCACTAAAATGGAACGTATAATCTATATTCAACCCTTTTTTCAATAATCAAGTTATATATATATAGTCAAGTATAATTCTAATGTCATATACAGATGTATGTGCATGCTGGATGTGATGCAACGTTATTCATATTGTTATCTCTATAATGTGAACAAATAATGCTAATTACTGATATGTAACTACAGTGTTACTAATTACACGTATCTAATCAAATCCTTTGATATTGTGCATAATGGAATAAGATCGACATTGTAACCAGGTATGCATATATATATACGTATATTACGCAATCATAACGATATTTAATTAGAAGATAACATTTTCTGGATTTTCTATTGGCTTTTTATACGATGATTAATTGTCGTTTGTAAGGTATACGTATCACAAATATTAAATATTATTATAATAATTATTTAAACTCTTGTTCTTTCAAGTCACAACGACAAAACTGTGTAGCGTATTGTCATTATGAAAAGTAAATGAATTTGTAAAATAATTTTAACATAATAAAAAAAAAATTTTTTCGACAAATTCTCGTGTGGAATTATTTTGAATATTTGTTTTGAAAACGGAATTAAATTGCAATTCTGTTTTACTGTATAGGTAATATAGTGTTCCGCGTCTAAAAAGAGCAATTAATTATACGTTTTGAAAATAAATCTAATCAGAATGATAAAAATTATGGAGTAAGTGACGAAACGATCCAAAAGAGATCAATACTCATTTTTTAAAATAAATTGCGACGGAATTCTAACAGATATTTTATATGAAATATCCAATCCTATCCAATTCAATCATTATTCGAGTGAATTTCAATCGTGAGAATAAACGGGCTTGAATATCTCATGCGTATATTAATTTCAATACACACCCTTGAATTTAATTGAAATAAAATAGCAAAAAATAAAATTCAAGTTTCATTATTTCTTATCATTTTTCTGGGCCGAGCCATGTACAAATTTGTACATAATTTCTTTTATAAAAATATTGTATTTATTCGTCTATTAACATCCCATATTCTATTATGGCCCAATAATTGAAAAAGTATTGAAAGTTCAAAATTTGAATTAAAACGATTGGGAAGTATTCACAATAAAATTTGAATACAATACATTTTCAAATTGGAGATGTTCAAAATAAACTTTTATTGATAAAATCATAGTAACACAAAAGATAAAATAAAAACCGTACAGAAAACTTCACGCTCAAAATGACAAAGGCTAATTATAATGAAAAACGGATTAAAATAGATTTAATGCATTTCAATACATTTAAACCTGAATTATATATTTGTCCCTTAATTTTGAGAATTTATTATTTTTGGATTCAAATGTTTTCAAAATTATTGAAAAGTACTCTTAACTTTATGAATTTGTAGATTTTATTATTTATAGATTTGCATTGAAATGCATTCGTATTTTAGATAAATTCTTGGTGGATTTGAAAGCATTGGAAATTTGCAAAATAAAGATTAAAAAATGACGAAAGAAATGTATTTTTATTCATTCCAATCCAATTTTGATTGCTGGTTTCGATAAACATGATTACAAATATTGTAAAGTAATTGCATACGGCATTTAAAATTTTTTTACCTTAATTTATACATACAGAATATATATCTAATCATTAATTATGGAGGTAGGTGTTGAAAACATTAATCTACTAGATATATGTGTGTGTGTGTGTGTGTGTGTGTACGTGTTTTTTTATCTGTATCAAATATATTTTTGTTTTGTCTTTTATTTAAATCAGCAGCGAGACGCAGCTGCTGGCTAATTTGGTTTGGACGTACGACTGCGTATAGACCGCTCGAAATACTACAGCTGTGGATCGTCCATCTCTCTCAACACCCATTGAACACGCAAATTTACTATTCTTTTAACGCCATTGATCATTAAAGTCATTTAAAAAGTGATTTTTTTAAATTCCGCCTACTTTTTAATTTAATTGCTCGGATAAAAGAATTAATTTTGCATAAAATTATTAAAACCGTTATAAAAGTGTGAGGTTATATATTTCATTTTATATATTATTAAATTATTGTTTTTAAAATTGTTATGCTCCGATTTAACTTGGTATACTTATGTAATTCGATGCGCTGATTACGAAAATCATAGTGAAAATTGGCGCAAATATTATTACTATTTTAAAAACCATAAAAACACCATAAATTCCTGATTTTCAACGTTTATCTCATAATATACCCAAAATTTCGAAAAATGCTTTAAACAAAAGTTGTAGATCTCATTAAAGTACATCTTTTATGTTTGATGCATTTTTTACCAAAATTGATTAGTTTTCGAGAAAAACGAAAAAAAATTGTAAACAACCATGAAATCAATAGCCTATATGATCGGTTTGTGCGTCTTCAGGGTAACCCAACCAACAGTATTTCTAGTTTTTTAATTTCCAGTTTTTTTTTTTTCGAAAACTATCACTCCTATATATAAAATATGTATTTTTAGATGTCCTACAACTTTTGTCCAAAACATTTTTGTAAATTTTTCGTCTTTTACAAATTAATCGTATAAAACCATTTTTTTATGGGTTTTTATTGTTTTTCGCCGTGGAGATGATCCAGTCGCCAATTTTCACTGTGATTTTCGTAATCAGCGAATTACGAAAGTATACCAAGTTTTATAACAATCGAAATTCTGTTGCTTTCGGAAGTACACCCGAATAAACATTTTGATTTTTGGTCACTCTTATTTATGATACCTCGAATTTCTGAATGTTTTCATTTGAGAATCAATTTGACAGTGCATATCAGAATGTCATTGTAAAATATGTTCAAACCATTGGGATTTTCATTTGTTATATTTTCCGTTTTATCATGATTATAGGTTGTTAACATAGTAGTGTATCTATATATTTTTAACGGAAAAACCATGAAATAAAAAACTAGGTAAGAAAATAAACATTTATTGGACGATTTTTATTTAATTCTGAATACACGCGAAATAAATGTTCCAGTAATTTATGGAATGAACTTTTAATTGAAATAATTCAGTTGAAATAGTACTTGTGAGAAGGAAGGAACCACTCTACGCGATGTATCTCTATTGCCAGAATTGCCCTCGAGTGAATCGTCACTTTTAATAACGAGTGAGATTCGCTCCAGGGAATGTAAAAGATTTTTTTGATCTAATATTCTCATCATTCTCATATAATTTTTATAATTTTCATTCAGACAAAAACCCATATTGAATTGGAAGAGTCTTCAGAGAAATAGGACGAATCAAAACGAATAATAAAAAAGAATCCCACTCAATCCTAACGAACTTTAACGAATTATTCTGACGGATGTAATTTAAATTGCATGTCGTTCACCGGAAGATGCAAGTGGACAAATTTTGGCCCTCACAATGCCATCAGGGATGAATTTGCCTCGTAGATGATGTGCACACGCTTCCGGTCAGAGAGGGACTACTGCGGAGGCGTTGGAGCGAAGCGTGTCGAAGGAAGGCGACAAAACGTAGAGGGGTTCCACCAATGCCAGCTCGGCGTCCTCTCGATATCTCTGCTGCTGACATTTCCATATATCACCACGCACACCTTATACCCAACACCCAACAAACTTGCTTCGAGTACCTATCGGCAGCCCGCTAATATTCTCTCCGTACATACATATAAACATACCTACAAATGTTTACATATATATATATATATATATACACACACACATCTGCATTCGTTTATATTCGGCACAAACTCGCGAGATTACGCGTAACGCGCACCTATTGAGCGGCTACTTGGGCATGGGAATCCATCCACCTGTGCAGGTACCTACTCCAACGGTTATATATATATATATATGTACCGCTTATCCGCACTGAGAATAAACGCGCTATATCAAAACTAGGTGGTACGTTGCTTCTGGTGGAAATATACTGTAGGTGAATTTTTGTTTAAAAATGTTATATTTTAAATTGGACATTTAATATGTATATACTTAAAGGGTACGCTATAGGTGCAAAAAATTGTATTATTAAGTGATGGTCCATACGTTCTTTGTTTATTTGATTTTTAAAAATTAAAATGAATGAACAGAAATCAGTGAAATGTTTATAACAAAGATTTGGCAATAAATGTGACTACAAATTGAGTCTATCCCTCATAGAAAAAATACGTTCGGTGTCCGAAATGGTAAATCCGAGTTTGTTTTTAGTGTTCACGACCACTTAGGTGTCATTTCGGATCCCGAACAATATTTTTTGATGTACTTCTCAGTAAGTGATAAGAATATATGATTATAATATATGCCAATCGATAGAGCGGGAAGTTTTATGTCCGAAACGATAATTTTTAATTTGTAAACGTGTGACATTCGGAAGGTCAAATGAAGGTCAAATGTTAAAAAATCGTCCGAAAAAAATTACTCTAAAATTTACCCAAACCTACTCTTACATTAGCCCATAAATCCTTAAAAGTTCAAAGAAAACAGTTATTTCTGGTCGATTTTTTATCAATTGACCTTTATATTTAACCTTCTGAAGGACACATTCTTACAAATTGAAAACTATCGTTTCGGGTCAAAAATAGGGGTTCCTATTTAGAAAGATCACGTTGGCTTTGAATTGACCTTGGAGGTTAAAAAAAGTCTTTGATTTCTTCATAAGTTACCAAAAATATTTTTTTTTTTTTTCAATTATATAATAGATTATCAAGGACTATAGATGAATAATATTTTTAATATTGACGTTACTTCTTTTGATAGGATTTGAATTGACTATGTAGACTTCATTTTTTGCATAAATTATATCATTAGGGTCAAAATCAAAAGCATATGACACGTCATGTGAACATATAATATGGTTTATTTTTAAAAATTTAAAGACATTTTAAAGACTCCAATGGTAAAGCGAAGTAAGAAATGTCGTAGATATACATGGGCATCTCCTTGCTTCGGTTGAATGACCAATTCAGGTTCGGGACCAACCCATGAATTTTACAGTTGGACAATCAATTGTTGGTCATCGAAGACCTTTGTTGCGCTACCTGAACGACTGTTTTCTAAACGGAGCTCTTTTCCAACATGACTATCAGAGTAATACTCATTAGCTCATTATGCAGACGTTGACATTATTTTACATAGGACCTTATGAAAGCTTATGGCACGGAAGTGCATTTTTCCTAAAAATGTTAAGAATTTTTTAAAAAACTAACGGGTAGTTTTGAAGCTCTGATGTGCAAACGTTTGCATTATGTTTCAACAATCTTACGGCATTAAAAAATCTTTGAGGGTATAATGCTAATTCGACGATGCGTACGGGTCGTAGCAGGTTGGGCGGAAACAGTGATGGGAACGGTTTGCGGAGCTCCCCGACTCACCGGAACCACGGGACAATATCCACCCTCCTTAAAAGAGTTGGCTAATTTTCAGCCTAAGAAATTGTAGAGGGTCAAAAAGTATCTGGATATCCGGCTTCTCGCTTGTGTATTGTAGCCAATTGGAATAATATTTTGGACTGTATTTTGTACCTATAGGTGCGAACTTTGGTCTTTTCGCGATTTTAGTCTACTGTTATCCTAGTGGTTTTAACAATTCGGTGGCAACCCGAGAACTCCAATTGTAATTAAATACATTTTTTTTTTATATTTCTTCATGTTTTGTGTAATTAACATGATAGCAATAGTGGGTTTTCACAATCTGGACATATGAGACTTGCACAATACGGAATTTGATTTTCCCACTGCGAGCTTGTTATTTTTATACATACCTGACACAGGATGTGTCGTAGGTTTGTATATTATTACACAATACAGAGCATGCGCGGTTCAATTCACGAGGTATACGGGGTCAACATAATCCGTATAAGTTAGGTATAATATTATGTACATGACCTCTGTCGTTTCGATTTTGAAAGCTATGATTGTTTTCTTTTGTCCTGATTAATGCAGCAGAACACGTAATAAATATAGAAAATATTATACCAAAAAAATTCCCATTTGTCGCACAATATCGCACCAGACCGTTTATTGATACGAAAACCAACTTGTTATTCTTCATTGAGTATAAATAGCGGTCAAAATCAGCAAGAGCATGATGTTTACACAAACAATTGACAGTGGATACTGCGGAGTGTATAGATCAATAATGTAGAAAAATAAACATGTTGAAAGTACGGTAATAACTGCTATTGGATGAAATGCATTGGAATGGATTGATTGAAGCATTTAAACGGGACGACCAGATCTAAAATCTGGTACATATTTCAATCCATTACATTTACATGTCATATGATGACTTATGCATAGTTTCACGGCGTTCGCCTGGTCTATTTCCATAGGATTTTATTAAAAACTATAGTATTCAAAATATCTAAAATATTATTTGATAATGTGTAAATATTCACCATTTACTACAGTATTTAATCAGTGACCATTGTATGTCTTCATTGAATTTTTATATTTTTGTAATGTGCATGGTCAAATCCCAATGGTCAAATCACAATAAGCTTTATACGAGCCTTTTCATTTCCTCGTAGTTGACAATAACTATATAATACATGTATTATAATATCAAGAGCGTTTCGCTGATCAAAGAAACAAGATTAATTGTTTCAATCTAATGAATGATACGTGAACATAAGTTTCGAGAGACCAAAAAGATTTTATTATAAAATGAAATTCTTGCCATTGAGAAAAGGGGGATTTGCAAGTGGAGCGCACCTGTGCGACTATTAGAGAATGGCCGGTAGCCAAGGCTTTTCGTGCGCTGCGCGGAACATTTTGCGGCTTGGCAAACGTTATGGCCGGCTATTGAATCACCGTCGTATACGCATTATAAATTATCACGACGCGTAAATGCGTAAAGCAAAACTCTTACGATTTTGACGCATAGCTATATAGTTTCGCGAGCCGCCGTCCGCGGCGTAATGCGCGCTCCTAATTTACGATCAAAGCGATCTTGCAGCTGCGCTACTGAATAACCGCGATGGGTGCACGGTTCCATTTTGTACCTGCTCTCAGCATCACCATCTTTAAATTTACTTGGGAGCTTGGGCTAGGGTGAAAAGGGCGAAACGGGGACAATGACAAAGGATGAATCTATCCGATTCGGCCGTTAAATATATACAAATTACTATTTTAATAATCTACACAAAGAGTCAATTTTTGTATACATCATTTTTTTTGTGACAAATGTTGATTAATCATTCTGATTCTGCTTTAATTTTCAACTACAATTAGTTTAACAGTACGAAATTCGATTTCCCTGTTTTCAGCCAGCCTCGAATTAAATGAATAAAATTATACGGTATATATATCGTTTGCTCCCGGTGCTACATAAGCTTTCTACGTACTGATCCGTTATTTCAGTAAACGCATAAAAAATACAAATTTTTTTCGGGTCCCATATGACAAGAAAATAGATATACTGCTGTAAGACGCATCTGCAGTAGACACATCTGGGCTTGAAGCATCTGCTCTTGACACAACTGTGTTCCCGACACATCTGTGCATGATACAATTGTGCGCTACACATTTGTGTTTGATGCATCTGGGCTTCGCACAATTTTCCCTCTACCCCTGTTTACACCCGACAACAATGTTCTGTTTGTTGGCATAATATCGTAAAACTGGTAAGACCTTTTTGTACTCGTATAATGTCTAAGGTTTTACCTCTGCTGATTGGGTAGGGTAGTTATCAGGTGCGGAAATCGAAAGAAATTTGAGGTTACAGTTTTAAAAAAATTTCCCAACTGATATTTTTTCATTTTACAATATCTAATAATAAAAAATGACAAATTTTTTTCATGTCCATATCACATCCACATTCATTCCACCATTCGAAAGTTTTTGTTACAGAATTCATGTATAAAGTGAAACAGCATAATATAATGTGATACAGTCATCAATTTGGATAAAAAAAATGAATCAACTAATATTTAATCAACCGTCACCAAGTGTACATTATATACGCGCAAATTACTGGAGCAAAGTGCATTGCATTGTCAGGTTTCTCAATTCTAGCGGTTTAATGAATAAAACAACGATGGGGGATTCTCGTCCCCCAGATACTAAACACGACACTTCGATCTGACGTATGCTTGCGGTGCGAGTTAAAAAGTAATAATCATCAATCACTGCATGAACCTATTAAAACTGAGCATGTGTTCACAAGTACGTACACGATCTAATTTTGTTTTTTCTCTGACTCGGTGACGCGGATGATCATAATGCATAAAATGGCCAATAGTGTATCTGATCGTTTTTAATGCGGTACGATTGTGTACTTTCCTTAATATATCAGGTTTTATTGCAATTAGAAAGATTTTATTGCTTTAGACATGTAGCTCGTGTTCGCGAAAGACCAAGTCTGTCAAACTCTAATGTGACATCTCAAATGTCGGACATCTGTCTGGAGGGTTGCAGAAATAAATTGACCTTTGTTATAGGCCATTTGGAAACAAATCAATTTGCTTAATTTCATTGATGTTTGACAGGTACAAATATAATCGGATCATGGTCGCAATGAGACTAAAATAGACATTGTGACCAAAACTATTTATAGGGACGAAGATAACATCGAACTATTCATGGGAGATAAAGCTTTTCATTTTATAAGCAAAACAGTGTATCGATCACTCAAGAAACTATGCCAAGATACTTCAGAATTCAGTTAATCACGCGTCCTTCTCTTTGACTACTGCTGGGGAACAATGTTAAATATCACCAAGAGCCTTATTAATTCCTGGGCCCGATGGTTGCTTTATATATACTTTTTGATTCCAACTTTTGACAATTTTATCAACAAAAAGCAAATAAAATTGTGAAACACTTACGGTGTATCGGAGGCTCTTCTTTTGGCGGCGTGTGCTGAGGTGGAGTAATGTTGCACATTAGACGAGGTTCCACTTCCATGTGATTGCGCCCCCGGCGTACCCGAATTGGAACTCGAACGAACTCCGTATTGCGAAGGGTTCGCTTGTGCACCGCTGGCACCACTTCCACCACTGCCGATGACGACATGATCGCCAAATACCTCGACGGTTTCACCGGATGGTGCGAGACCCACGGCTTCCAGCACTGCTGACTCATTTGAGCGCAAATACTGCACGCACGTCTGAAAAGCGATTAAATATAAATCCTATAGGTTATTTGAGATTACAATGGTGATTCTTGAAGTAATTGGAATCCAGGGTGAAAAAATGATATCAGGAAGTAAACTTTTATTTCATTACAATACCCAGAAATGAATATGTCATCTTATTATTTAATTTTGGGGTTTACTTCAGAGATCCTTTAAATTTTTGTTTTACCAAACGGAAAGTTTGCAGACCATCTTGTGGTATTCTCATTTTCTCACTTGACTAAAGGCATATTGTTGTATCTTGATATGTAATCAAATGCGATAAGATATAGCCATGATGATCTACTAACATCAGTTCCTTCCCCCACAACAGGCTGTAAGGCCTTCATTAACATACGAAACGAATTAATAACCACCTTGCAACTACTTAATTTTGGGAATAAATTATTGCCAAGTACGAAGATTATCTATACTTTGCGAATGATATTTGCAAGGCAGATCGGATAAAATTTAGAAATCACCGTTAAAAAGTTTTTTTAGCAATCCAATTCAACATTACTTATCGTCATGAATTAAAGTTTATATATTGATTTGTAAATACAATTTATTTGTATTCACAAAGAATATAGAAACAAATTGAATAGAATAAGGCTTAAATGACAATGCTGTATGCAATTCACTCGGAAGTAACTATATACATTTGAACTTACAAATTTCAAGAGAAATGCCGACTACGTGCGATAATTGAGAGAAATATTATTGAAATGAATTTGCATAATCCGCCACCGAATGTAAGCGTTAGATAAGAGGCAGAAGTCTACATTGTCGCAGCGAGTATAATCAGTTTCATTTTTAATATTTGCCCTAGCAGCTACTTTATCGTCTTGCGCCCACGCTGCCTCTGGGGTCGAGGTTCTTGCTCTTTTCTTAATACCGGGCCGACCTGCCAGCTACGATTTATGGCAACTGATTCGATATCGATCCCGAGCAGAGACTCGCTATTTCCAATTAAGCCAATGGGAATCAGCAATTTTGAAAAATGTCGTGATTTTTGTCGAGCTTTTGTTCGAAGATCTCATATACGACGTGCTTAACTATATTTTTTTTTATTTACTATGCAAATTTCGCTGTATATATATATATAGTTATTGGGTTAATAATGTGTGTAGCGATTTGATTCTGCACCATATGAGCGTTTCATCTATATAGTGCTGCCTTATTTTTGTATATACAAACAAGTCATTTATTCACTCGCTTACTGGATCCTAGGGCGGAAAAGTGCTATATTTCTACTTGCTTTAAAAGATTAAATTTTCGACTTTAGACATATAACAATGCTTTTTTTTTGCGAGATAATTTCAAGACAGGTAGTAAGTGCTTTCAGATATTTCTGAACTGGATCAAGTGACGGCATCAGGTCTAAAATAACGATAAACATACAAGAATACAAGCATTGTCAGATAGATGAAAGAATACGACCAACGAGACAGACTTTCAAGACCCAGTTTTAAGCATACTTGGCGTATTAAGAAGACCAAAATATTCTTTGGAATTGCTGCATTTCAACAGCCGTCAACAACAGAGAAGGAATTCAAGGCAGCGCGATGAAATTATTCTCCTTTTTCCGTACGGACGTAATCTCGCGGGGATTCCGTATAGTTTTAACTGCGGTATATTGTGTACAGCCTCGGGTGTTCCATCTGCAGGCGTCGAACCAAGAGGAAAATGTAAATATTCACTATTAATTTGCAATTCGTTACCTTGCCACTCGCCTCTCCTTCGAGACGGGCAACAGCTGGGAACCTTTCTTCGGCTCCGGTTCTCTATATATGTATACAGTTTCGCCATAAAGTGCGCCAGGTCCCAGACATTTTGGCTATTGCTGCAGACAATTCCAATATTATTTTTCCGACGCTCTCAGCCAACAACTGGGCGCAAGTATTATCGAAGAGAGACGTTATCGATTTAAATAAGGGAAGTGACCGCGGGCCTGAAGAATCTGAGTTTCTTTTTAAAGTTCAAAAACTGAATTACAAACATAATACTTTGAAGCAGTTTTGTACACAACAATGCCCCATCACATGACATAAATAACAGTGTGAAATATTATCATCACATTCATTATATATTATATCGTTATGTGGATTTGGCGATAGGTCCAATCGTTCCACAGGAAACAGGAGTAGTGGGTAAAACCGAAACTATTTGCGCGTAAGCGTAAATATCTACACACACACACACACACAGCTGGCGATTAACGGCCAGACCATCGAACGTGTTTCCATCCACCGGTACATGGCACGCTGTACAAGTACGAGAGTTTATATAAATGCAGATTTATGGTGAAGCAGACCACCGTGCGAGGATCACCCAGCCAATATACGTATTTCCCAATTCCTGCTGTCCATGTGTCCGAGTAACATCCCGTGCAACCCCAGACCAAACGCATTTTCAGAAATTACACCAAGAAAAATCGAGGGTAATTATTCTATTCTGTAATTCTTATACCCATGCCCTGACAGACAATTCCTAGAAGATGAGGGACATATTCTTTCATAGACGTCACCTAAACACGAGCCATATAAGGGTTTTATTTTTTATTCTACGAATAATTGAGGTTTTCGAGTTTGCTGAATAATCGAAGTGATGTACCTTACAAGAAACGGAGGTCGACGTCCTCAACATTATACTGGAAAGTGTGATTATGTAAGCGACTGGTTGAAGACTTTGTTTTGGCCTTTAAAAAACTCCCAGAGTTCACCGTGAGATCTTGGGTCTTCTGACAATAAGGGTGTTTTCTTTAAAAGACGGGAGATGAGTATCACTTGCTCCCAGAGGGTTGCAAAGGGGTCACTGATGAATGAAATAACTGACAAAACAGTTCGGTAAGAGAACTCTTTCAAAATCCAACAATATTACGAATCAATCCTCTCAATGGGCTTTAAACAATCTAATTTTCGATACTTTCCTTGTTAATATTTTTAGGAAGAACGAAGAAAGCAAATTCAATGAATTAGAAAACAGAGGGGACACGAGGCACTGTACTGGGAAACCGACGAGGGAAGATTTGTGTGTTGAAACAGATGTGAAGCGAATATTAAGTGATGAGAGTAAATAAAAGGGATGACTATTTTTCCTTCTTGTTTCCAAATGATCGGACATCACAATGTGACGAAAATTGACATATGTAGATCCTACCCCAAACTACTTTCTATACGCGTGTTATTGTAGTATTAGTCGCATTCAGTTTGCATCATTCTTACGAAATACATAAAATACCACATTCAGGTAAAAATTAAGGTATTATTAAAAGTATCGTAATACTATATTCAATAACATCAAAACACATCCAAAGTTCTTGACAACAGTACTCAAATTCCAAGATTTTCCGACCGAGTAATTGCACCAGTCTCTAATTCGAGTATGTCGTTCATCTATCTTGCAAGGTGGCACACGCATTGGCAAACTCCCACCAGACGGCCGATCCATACAAACACACAGACACGCACAGACACACAGACACACAGACACAACACTTTCTTGTTTGCGATCGCGGCTGCCTCTGTTTGGCCTGGGAAATTAAAACAAGCCGACAGCCGCGTTGATTCTCTCCGACTACGAATCGCTGCGGGAGGCGAACGAAACATTTCCACGTATCCTTGCTATTCGAAATTCGACAAGGACATTTTAAAAATTTACTGTGTTATTTCTCGAAAGTGAACGATTTTAATAAAAATGGCAATGTTACGGCATATCAAATTAAAAATATACTTTAATTCTTAAAATGTTCAATCTGTCAAAAAGATATCGATCGATTTAATTGGTTTTTATCAGCACAAGTATGTCACACGTACTTAGTAGATCGAATAGTCACTGGCGAGAACGTCCATTGTATACGTATAACGTATAATGGACGTATAATGGATGTTCAGTGGACAGTAAATATAAGTAGCTTTTCTAATGGACAAAAAATAAAGGACAAAAATGATCATTCAATGTACGTGTAAGTCTGGACTTCCATTATCTGCATATTCCTGGACATCCAATGTCCATCCAATGCTATTGGGGTCCGTCGTGCCCTGTTCGTTTTAGTTTATTAATTTTATTTAAAAGATTAATTATGGAGGGTTTTTTAAAATATTTATCAACCTCACTTTCTGTAAAAATCTCTAAAACAAAAACTTCCATTCTTCAGTAAAGAGTGACAGTTTCACTCTTTTCGGACTGAGAGTAACTCCAATAACAGCCAGAATTCACTCTTAGGGAGTGACATTTTAACTACGAAACGTCTTGAGACAAACTTGTTAATATTTTTAAAAACTAATCAAGAAAACGTTATTCAAAGCTAATTGATGAATCGTTATTAATTTAGCTTAACTATTATCGAATTAGGCGTTAAAAAAAGCGTATTTTAAAAAAGGTTCATGAGTTACTGGATTATGAAAATACAATTATATAATATAAATAAAGAATTGCCAAATTTTATTTAAGATGTCACTTTCTGGTTTTGATTAATGATATCACTTATAGGTTTCTTCTTTGTTTGTCTTTAGATACATTCATTTCTAATCCTGTTTAATACTCACCAAGAAGGGGTGTTACAAATAAAGGTATACATAATCTTGACAATTTGGTATAGTATTAGAATAAATTCTATTTTATCTGAGGAACCGTTTGAAATAAAAAATAGGGAGCATGTGTGTTCTCACGTCGTTTCTAGTAAGTTGCAGCACATGGTTCCCGTAGTTACCGTAATAAAGCATCCCATCCCCTTATACCGACCAACCTCTGACAATCCTACGGCTGCTGCACAATGTGCGATTGATTATGACAAATTTTATTTATTAAAAATTATTCACTTTTGATATTTATTAATTACAAATTATTATTAGTAGACATTCAATCAAATCTCATCAGCGTGAACTTAAGCAGTTCATTTGTACATTAATTAGGTATTGCTAGTCATAAAATTCACTTAATGGTATGTGTTTACTATTAACATTTTTATTTTTAAAATTTCTGTACTGTAATAGTTTATTGCAATATTAATTAGTTTATAAGAGCTTATGTAGCCATTTTTTTCTTTCCCATTATGTCATCAGAATAAGCCATCGTCTGTCTATCCTGGGCTATCGTCGTTATTGATGAATTTGGTGTACCATCGATGTCAGGCATGCCACCATATGTGGTGTATACCCCCATAACAGACGTAATGAAGTAGAAAGTTAGAAATCGCTACAAGTACTCTTCTCGACAGTATTGGAGTCGTGAAAGGACAAGTATGTCTATACCCGGGAAAAAATGGATTCAGATATAACGATATATAATTATATACGAATTTTGGCCTAATAGAATATGGTAATATATCGTTTTATCTCAATTATCCTTATCGGAAACGGTAACCGCAAAACGACCACAAAAAAACCGGTCTAAATCGGTCCCGAAAGCAACCAATATTAAGTTAAAACAACCGAATAAATACCGGTGTCGAAAATCCACTCGGTATTTTTGTCTAAATTAAACCACAATAAAACCCGAAAAATATCGATATTTATGAAGTTTATTGCTGTTATTTTTTGATAATAAACCGCAAAGCAACCAAGAAAATACCGATACACGAGCAACTCTGTTTTGACGTCGGTACTTTTCCGGTTTTTTTAACCCAATTTTGGTTGTTTTCGGGACCGATTTAGACCGGTTTTTTGTGGTCGTTTTGCGGTCGTTTTGCGGTTACCGTTTCCGATAGGGATATACGACCATTTAGTCATTATATTTGGTCATTATATTTATTTATACATTTGGTCATTAAATAATTGTATTTGGAACATGTATGATCCAGATATATCCATAAATGAAAGAAAATTATTTTCTTGTATGTTTTTGGGTGCGCTGTACGTGGAAACACTTAAAAGGGTGAAAAATTTGAATTGCTTTTGGCAAATTTCAATAAAAACCGCGTTTTTTATTAAGAGCCGATTTTGTTTATGCTTAAAATTATACAAAACATCTTATTAGACGTTTGTACTTTAATAAGATGGAGATAGTTATATTTTTCTTTACCTGAATACATTGTACCATGAAAACGACAACAATAGCAAATTATTATTCGTGCAGGTGTAATCAGAGACATTTTAGACAATTGGACTCTTGCCACTTACGATGTTCAAGTATTTAAAAAAGATATTGTCAGAATAACAAAATTTAAAATGGCGGGGCCAATATGGCGGACGAAATTTTAAAAAATTTTCTTTTTTTTCGAACAAATTTTGCACTTTTTAAGTGGTTGTGTCTTGTAGAGAGACAAAATTACTAAGCTCAAAAACAGTGTAATATTTTTTTATTGAAGCATTAATAGATTAATTACTTCACAGAACCGATGTTTTGAAGATATCGATTACATTAAATTTCGATCATGGTAAATGTTAATTTTTGTTTTCAAGCCAGTCATAAAAATTTCCGAAATAGTTCAAAAACCTTATTTATTTTTACTTTTTATGATCGCGACGTTTAGATTTTTGTTTGAGGATCCGTTTTACTATGTTGCAAAAAAAAAACGTTTATATTTGATTCATATAATTGTAAGAAAGACTTGTAGCCTTTGAAGCTCGGTATACTCATTGACATCCGTACAAAGATACCAGAGTCGTGATAAGAAGTTTTAGTACTCACTTGATTATCTGCTCTGGCAGCCACACTAAGATCCTTCCTTAGGGATGGTAGAGTGTGCTTCAGGTACGGGAGAACAAATTCGCGCAGAGGAAAATTCGTAGCCTCTTGCAACGCCGAATGAAATTCTTCCGCCGACATCGCGCTACTCTGCCAAAGGATTAAAAAATAAAAATTCTTCAGATGTGTCCTTAGATTTTATTTCCGGATTAATGACAAAGCCCAGTTTCATCCACCAACAGCGATTAAAATATAACATGGAAACGAGACAAATTTGGTAGCTATTCCCTTATTTGTCCTCATTATTATAGTTTAACAAAATTAACACAACAAAAATAAATACCTTTGTTATTAACTATAATGATCTTTTTCAATTATTTTCTTTTTTAGCTATGCTAAATACTAACCAAAAGTCCGAGGACCAACGTCCTCACGGTATCTCCAGTATCGGCCGAAATGTCCATTGCGAATTGCACGAGAGTGCCCAGCAACCTCCTGAGTTTTCCGTGGCCCGCGAATATTCCGGAAATACATCTGCCACCGGCATTTCCGCCGTTCGAGAGACCCTCTCCGTTCTTGGCACTCGAGTCCTCCTGCGGTCCTCTGGAACCGGTCGCATCGTCGCCGACATTTTCCGTTTTGAACGATTGTAAAGTGGACGACAAAGGACTGTCCTCGTTGTCCGGCGAACGCGACGAGGATCTCATTTGACTTTTGTAGGAATACTCCACCCTCGAGCCATTTCCCAACTGTTGGGCAAATTGCGAGCCGGGCGACGACGACGGCGAAGACGACGACGAAGACCTCGCATCCACGCTACTTTCCTCTCTCGTAGGCTTTTCCCGTGACACTGCCATACCTGTGCAAAAATCGTTGGAGTTGCATTTAATAACATTTCAATCGTCATTGAAATCATTTCATAATTTAATTTAATTTTAATTTAATCTAAATTTTATTAGTAAAAACGTATCGTGAATTTTTTTGTGTATAATCGTTTGACCACCGTGTTGGTATAACGACGCAAGTGACAAGACAAGAAGAGGTTGTGACAAGACAACTATACAATGACGAGCTTTTATGTTATATGATGAAGAGGGAAGGGATGAAGAGGAGGGAATAGGTTAGGTATAATGACGAGGATGCAGTCGATGATGAAACATTTTATCATTAACATTTGATCATATCCCCAGTCGAAATACATATAATTCTATGTCCGTAACTTTGTGTTCGTAATTGGTTTATTCCAAACATTCGCTATTGAAGTTATGAGATATAGTAATTGGCAACATATCAGTTTCTCAATGTGTTATGAAATAATATGGAGACTTCATTGTTTGACACTATTGTCAAACAATAAAGACCTTCAAGATGTTTTATCCCGACATATAGTACTTCCGCCTAAAGGCGTCACCTTGTCTGCCTTGAACTGTAACAGAGTGAATCGAACACCCTGAAACGGTTAATTGGAACTGCCTCCACCAGTCGGAAGGGGGCATTTGGCGAATAGGTTGGATTCAAGAGAAAGCTAAGTCATTCATAACTCTTTATTCGAAAATGGCTGAAGTTGAAGTAACAAGTTAGCGTCTAATGAAAATACGCACATGTAGGTGCGTTACGAACACACTGCCATCACCTACACTATTTAAGGCTACAGACACAAACTTGCATTTCCTTCGCCACATGATCGTATGCAGCGGATAACATGTAATTACGGCTCGTGTCATCCACCTTGTCTTGTTCCCATTCTACTCTCTCTCTCTCTCTCTCTCTCTCTCCCTCCCTCTCTGTACGTTATCTCGCGCAATGCCTCTGGCCTCGTGCGTACAGCGAAACGATGAAATGCCAGGATAGACAAGCTGATAACGGGACACATTGCAGATACCCGCGAGGAATCACCGAGGTCAATCTTACCTTTTGTCGTGCGTGATTGTGAGATGTTTAATATTGGAACTAATTTGAACGGGACATAATATATCGTCCAACGAATTCTGCAAAATGTCAGCATGAATAGGTTCCGAATAACATAACATAACATAACTTTCTTAATTTTCAATGACATTCTCATTAGTTTGGGTGAAAAACATGCCCTACATCATTGCTCGGATATCGGCCGCCATCTTGAGCTGAATAGACTAATTTATGTTCGGCAGTTCGTGCGTCGAATGCGCGAAATTATCAGCTTCCGGTTCGTGATTTTGTAGATGTACGAGCGTAAAATCTATGTAGAGATGTAGATGGCGCAAAGGAGAGCATGGTTATTGAACACTTAAGAGAAGAGAAGCAAAGGGAAGTAAGGCGGGTACTGTCACAACCGCCTGACGCCGTTCGCAAGCAGGTAATTACCCTATACCTGAACTCTACCCAATCCGGTGATATCTTTACAGGCTCCAGCAATATATTACAAATATGTAACTGCATTTTGGAATTTCATTTAATATTGAACGAAGTCGCTATTTTCATTGTTTTAAAAGTATGAAATAAAATTAAACCTCATACTTTCATTCATCTTATTTTTTATCCTTTCATTAATAATAAATGATAATGACATCAAATCCGTTGATGTTATGTTCAAATAAGTGTGCCCTGCACATACAGCTAATGTTTACACCTAATAGTACAGTGGTAGGTAATAGGAATGAAAAGCATTGACACCTTTTCCAATCGCTCGCTCAACGTCTGAACGAGTCCAAGTGGAAAAAAACGAGAGTATTCGCCGATTTTTTGAAGGTCTTCGAGTTTTCGCTTATCGGAACCGGCAAAAAGATTCTTCCGCAGAAAGCATATCAGTAAAGTGACGGAAACGGTCCGGCTGCTGCAAGTGCTACCGCCGTTGATGTTACTATCCCTTCGACCAGCTGTTACTTCCTACAGCAGTGCTCATCCATTTCCCACGATATCGCGAAAAATGGAATATTGCGATCCCGCATCAAGCCCGCATCGCGATTTTCGAAAGGGCATTCGAGGACCCCTAGTCTTCCTATTGCCCACCCATAGCGAACACATTGATTCTAAATTTGGTGCTAACGTAGAAAAGGAGTTTAAGTAATAAAGTTCGGGTTGGGATCTTCGGATGCTGAGAACCTCTGAAGGAAGTAAGTACGGTGGGACTCAGCTGTCGCCTCCTAATTGCCGGGACAATGCAACAGATGGCTTTGATCGCAATCCCTCCCGACCTACCCTCTTCCTCTCCCCTCCTCTTTTCATCTCTACGACTCTCTCCCTCACTCGCGGATTCTGCTCCAGTCGATTCAACGTCTAACGCTGCATCTAGAAGGTAAAGGGTGGGAGTCTGCGGAAAGGGAAGGTGGGGAGCGCCGAGGATGGCGGATGCGAGGGAAGCCGCACCTGATTTTATTTAGAAAGGACCTCGTCATAGATTTGTACCCCCCGAAAGTTTATTCGCTCTCGCACACGGAGGCTTGGGATTCCACTCTTTCCTGGAGTCTGCCACATTAGGGATAATCCTACAAGACGTCGAACTTGACGAATTCCTATGTCGACATCGCGGGGATGACGGGTGGTGAAAAAGATTGCTTTGAAAGAATTTCTCTTGAAATCTTAAATTATTCTTTACGCTAAAAATTGCATTAATTATATAAATAGGTTTTTTCATATTTTAGATTCGGTTTTGACAATTATATACTATTACAAGTTTTATGCATTACCCCGCGCTTAGAGGGATTCATTCTTTTGTCATTTTGGAAGCTGATCTTTAGCGTGGTTCGAAGTACGTCTCGGACTCTAGGGCAACAAACCAGGTGCTGTCCACCTGTTCGAAAGGTCGCAGAAACTAACTGACCTTTGTTATTGACGTTTCGTAACCACTGACTTTTGCTCCATCCAGGACCGTAGGAGTTCATATTGTCAAAAAATTGTATACTATCGATAATTATAGGATAGATACTTTAACCAATAGCCAATCATCTACTGCACTAAATCTTTTTCCTAATATGATATAAATTCTGCGTATGTTATCGAGAATCCACTGAAACCTTGTCAACCCATTGTCATTTCAAAGTATTATTGTATGACAATAATAACATGGTACATGTTCAATGCAATTTGTGTGGAGAATACAGCAAGTTAAAAAAATGTAAGAAAACGCCTGGATTTCTTATTCTACAAGGTGGCGAATGAGCGATGACAGGGAGTAGCCATGCATGACTGCGCATATTTATCTTAATAGTTAGAGAAGTAAGACTTTCTAAATTTTCCATGGTTTTTCGCATTGTTATTGTGTTATTCATTAGTATATAATGTAAATCTTTTATTCATTTCATATAGATCAGGTGCATATCGGTTTTTTGCATTATCATAACATTAACATTTGATGCAGGTATATAATAATATTTTACTGTAATTATTTTTCAACAAATTTTTGCTACACTCTGACGCAGAAAATTGGAAAAGATTTGCGGCAATCGAATGTGAGCCGCGAGAAGTCTGGTTGCGGGAGATAGGCGCTTGTATTTTTTTGGGATGGGATAGAGTGGGAACGAAGTTTCATACTATATAGGCGCATTACGTGAGGGCGACGGCACTCCGGTACGATGCGACGACGCAATGCTCATCATCCGTGCAACGGTGGTAACGTTGGTGGTGGTGGTGGCGGTGGTGATAGTGGTGGTAGCCGTAGTGGTGGGTGGTGACGGCGGTTCGGGCTATCGCTTGGAAATATCGTCGGCGCCGTTCTCGAGGATACCGGATATGATATCAGCCGAGAGCAGAATCCCGTTGGAAGTGTTGGACGTGCCTTATCGCGTCTGGACCAGGCAGCCAGGCAGCTCGCGATCCGACCTAACCGACGAGCCAACTTGACTGACTGCTCGCGGAACTTCCTGCAGCTCGGGATATCCCGATCCCCGCTCGTATACGTAAACATGTATTAAATTCCGCCTCCACTCCCGGGTAAATTGCCTGGATCATTTTTGGGCAATAATCGCTTCAAAAGTGACGTTTTATCGAAATCGAATTTGTTGTAAAGATTAGTAATAAAACTGTACGCCTATTATGTATTTTTCTTTGATGTAGTCTGTTATTAATCCTGAAAAAATGTTACAAAAATATTTTTAACATTGATTGGATTTCAGAATCCGGTTTGCATATGACATATTTTATTTCTTATAATTTATTCATTATATTTATTACATGATCGATACAGTTTTTATTCATAATTTTTAGTCCAGTAAGTGGACAATCCTACCCAACGTTTCGACTTTCTTTGTAGCTCGTCCTCAAGGGCTTCTTCTTTGTGTCATGTATGGGCTTTTATTTATCAAATTAATCAAGTGAAAGTCTATTTTTTAATCGTGCATTATTTCGAATGTAATTCAAATACGATTTAAACTACCAACAACGGGCTTGCATGAATAAGTAAATTACTAAAAAATGTATTTTAAAAACAATAAAATTAAAATTACGATTGCTGCAGGTCGTTAAAAGTAACTCGTCCGAACTGCCTTGATATTGGAATTTGAGGGCGAGAGGGAGGAGAATGAATGCTGCTGCGGGCTTGAAGCTTCGAGATAACTGGAAAACGGGCCGAATATACGATTCGGTACGTGGAGGCGTCGACTACAACGGATGGTCTAGAAAACCGGGTATACGGGCACCGTCATACAATATTCTCAACTAATGTGCTCTTGCCCGTCGAAAATGGAAAATCTCGTTTGACGTATAAGAATATCGATGGTAACGAGGGATTAATGTTTAATTTCATACATTTTATGTCAAAGCCATAAAAATCGATAAGGCGATTCTTTTATCATGGGCTTTACGCTGGTCAAATCACTCATCAAAAGTTTAACAATATTTTTAGAAAAATGTAAAGGAATATATTTATTTTCATCACATTAGATGTCAGCATTTTTATGTAAGTAGATGTTTCATTATCAGGTGCTTGAAGTTCAATTCGTTAAACCTTCAAAGGTTTAATCATTGCATCACTTTATCATTCGGGCCTGAACAAGAAAGGCTTATACCAACAAACCTAATTAGCACAAATAAAGTCTGAATGCGACGAAGGTTTAAGATGAACATTTGATCATGTTCTGGGAACAAGGAAGCCGTAATTGGGAATTAGCACGAATGTCTATTTGGTATTCCAAACATCATTAAGAATTGAAATGCTAAATACAGTAGTAAGTTGGAAGAAACAATCTTTATCTTGTTTTTGACGTCATTTCAAGAAAATCAATTTTATCTCAGTGGCCGATCGAGATCAGAATATGAATATCTCACTAATCAACGAAATCCTCCTCTTGGTCATGAGTTGGAAATATCAAGGTTACCGGTTCGAATACGCTTGGTTAACGTTTGAATTTTTAAATATTGCTTAAAGGAGTACAGTTCTTTTTTTTTTCAGGAATATATTATGGATTTTATATCGTTCTAATATATCCTGATAAAAAATCTGCCTGGGCTAGTTTCAAGAAGACTAGCAACAGAAGGTGCAACTACTATAATTTATAATAGTTTACAAAAGGTCCAACTACTATAGACCAGAAACCGTCTGCGCACTATAAGTTTCTAAGGTAACGCCTACATCTTGGGCTATATCTTGCCACACCCCTACTATACCTTGTTAGACATCCTGTCTCTAGTCTTCCTGGCTACTTCATTTGGCACAAATAAGCTAATTACTCATCTTTTATATTCTAGATGTCATACATTTCTAAAGACGTAATTTCGGATACACCTGAATAATGCACATAAATAATGTTGTAACATTTAAAGGAATAAGATACACATTTTCCAATGTAATTTATTAAAAAGCAAATCATGAACTCACCCTTTCCCTTGGGCTTGACGTCGAGTTCAACGGGAAAGGGCTCGGCGTTTTTGTTAAGAACGTCAGGCTTGTCAGCCGCTACAGTAGCAGCCGCTGCACTTGCATCGTTCGATTTGACGGCCGACTCATTGTAATTCGCACTGATTGTTAAAGTAGTTACCCCACCTACGCCTACGGCCGACGTCGATGTCACTTGCTGCTGATTGAGATTTTGACTTTGATTCTGCAATGGTTGAAGAAAAGATTCTTTTCCCTCATCCTTTAATTTGGTCTTCGGGAGGACGGCGCTAGTCGTCGTTGCTCCTCCGTCCACTTTCATACTCGCGTCGGATATCTGGTGACAAATCGGTTTCTCATTGGGCGATGAAGGAAATCGAGATTTGTCCAGATTTAAAATAAGGAAGTAGGACAATGTATTAATAAATCTAAAAAGACATGTACAGTGCATTCATTTTACGAAAAATTGAATTTACATTGACATTCATACTTAGACAGCTTTAAAAGACATTTATCAACAATAGGATGATAATATCAATATTGTTGTTTTGAAAAGGTCTACTAACAATGAAAACTCAATGTATATAATGAGAAAAAAATGGACATGTATAATTTTTACTCAGCACAAAAATGCCAGACATTTAAAGTGTTGATCAATGAAGATCGTTTAGGGAAATTTATACGATATAACCCTGATCTGTATCGTATTGTAGAGAATTTAGTATCTCTTAGTTGTGATGCGGGAAATCATCTGACATGATGGCGACGCCGGAGTGGGGATCCAGTGTTTTCACCCGTAGACTTTCGAACATATTACTTGTAGAAAATCGGCTTCGTCTATATGTTAATGCTTAGTCTCTGTTTTATATAGATCAGTGATCCTAAAGCTTGGTCCATGTAATATAAAAGAAAGGTGTAGCTATGTGCAGTGGGTAATGGAGAGGTAAAATCATTCTACTAATCACAACTTGCAGTCCATGAAACTATCATCCTCCTTCATATTCGGAGGATGAAAATTACACATTGCGATTGGTCTGACCCCTATATTTGTTCATTTCTTTTGCGCATCCACAACTTTGCTATACCTTTCTTTTTGTATCATGGTTCCTATATGGTTCCGGCCTCCTACTACTACTTTCTGCAAAATCTTCTTCCTGCGTTTTGTATGATGATAGTATGGTGTTATGATGTAAATGTGATCTAGACATTTTCTTGACACGCCCGTGAAGTTAATATTTTTATAGATGATCTTCTATCAAGAAATTAAAGTATGGAATATCTGAAAATTAAATACTTCACTGACAAACGTCTCTATAGAAATAATGAGACACGTCGAATGTGATAGAAAATCCAATATTCCATCCAACAATTTGTGCAACCGTCTTAGTTCTTAATATTTGAGGTGGCACGTGATAAAAATCGTTTCAGGCGTTATGAAAACCCTTGTACCGGGCTACGATACGACACAAAGAGGTGGAACAATGTGTATCTCATCGGAATTGAATTACCGCAACGACGACGAGGGGACGGGTGGCCGTTACACGAGCACGGTCGGGGGAAAGAGTGCGGCCGCTCAAGCGACAGACGTTCCGCGATGTGATGGCCCATCACGATTCGAATTTGATTGATTCCATTTCCCCGCGCTGCAAGGGTCACATATTTCGCCTACGTGCTCGGCTTACCTTGGCCTCGTTCTGCATACCGATTACCGTTATTATAACGAGACATTTTCCCATTAGTTTTCCCTCGTTGTTAACGAAACTCCGCAACGCCAGCGCAACGATATGATACGCAAATGCGCGATGCACTGGACGTTCGGCATGAATTTTCAATTTTTACATGTCCGCAGTCCGTCACCAGGTGTCCCGATCATTACATGATGTTTTCTTTTTGTCTTTGATCCCAAACGAAACAGTAGACATTATTAGCCCCTGTTCCTATTCAAAAATAGTATAACCTATATCATTAGGCAGACCTTCAGACCATTAGACACCTAGTACACTTAACGTACGGTTTATTGAAAATCAGCTTTTCCTTTAATTCCCATCACCCAAAATAAGTAAATAAAATTAATAAACCAAATACTTAAATTATAAAGTAATGAAATGTAATCTTGGATAAATCACGCTACACCATAGAGCACACCTTCCCATGATTGGCTAACTCTGTGGTTATTTGAAGTTGTAAATATATTTGAAACTATATTATTCACATAGAAATTAATCCTCAAACACATCTTCAGAATGTCGTGGATATCAAATTGGAAATATGACAATCCTTTCAAATTTATATCCTTCATATTATTATATATTGGCGTAGGCTATAATAAAGCCCAAACGAAAAGGTAATGAGTAAAGGAGATAATGATATCTTGTTTCGAAAAGAAAATTAGACAACAATAAACGTGACAAATCGAGTTAGCGTTTAATACGTGAAGGTAACATTAATAAGGCATACTGAAAATCAAATTACGTTACGAATGTGGACTCCAAATCAATGCCCTATGACTATTACGTAAATCTGACAGGTGGCATAGTGCGTTATGACATCACGCATGGTCAAAGAGCGACAGGCAGACGAATAGAGGGAGAGACAGACGCACGTGCTCCGTGTTATATGTGCACACAGAACGCAGACCAATTCGTATATATATATATATATATATATATATATATATATATATATATATATATATATATAGAATATATATATATATATATATATATATATATATATATACGTATAAACACGTAACAGAACTCGTCACTGTTCTGTATCAAGTTTGATAGGACATAAAACAGAGGCGCTTTCGAAGGAGTTTCGGAAAATCATTTTGGAAGTGCTAAAGAGGATAAGAGGACCGCCTCGGCGTCAGCTCACTTCAAATCGATAAACTATAATCAATTCGAAGATATATATACTGAATTTCAGTTTATTCCTCTGGGTGAGATTTGTTTTATTGGCACTTGTGTACAAAACATGTGCATCAACCTGTCCATTCTATTTTATGCAATTGATTTCAATTACCTTTACGATAATTTGATTATAGGGTATTTTTATTCAGTTTCATTTTTTTTAGAATAGATGTGAGTTTGACAAGTTTAATTTCTTCAAAATCTAATTCATGGCTTGTGAAATTCTATTGCAATGGATCTCTCGTGCTCATGTGTGGTCTCTTATGGCTTATGTATACCAACCATCCAACGCAGCTGCTAGCGGCAGATCCTGCGAGATTTTCTTCAATCGAAAATTCGAGAAATGAAAGTCGCCTTAAGTAAACATTTTCAAGTGGCAACAAATCTCAACTATTTAATTGGTTCTTTATTTTTTTTCTCTCGTTGTTCCTTCATTGTCTGAAAAGTATAAGGGAGGAAAAGCACGATCAGAGAATCAAAGCTCGACACACCATTGGTTGCGACGACGCCGACGCCGCGCGACGGAAGGAAGAGACGGGGGTGCGGAATTCATCCGCTCCTGGCGCCATTCGTTAAGACGCTTGGTTAAGTAAACAACCGTATCATATCTGGAGGGAATATACGTGCCGCAACGGAAAATCTGCAGCTTTCGTAAGCTCACGCTTAAACAAGAGCGAAATTGCGCCACCTTTCCTTTTTCCCAACGCATTTGCGAAACACCCATTTCGTTTTCCGATACGCTGGATTTAGCTAAATCGGACTAAAGGGTTGGTTAACGACTGAAGGGCTACGAGCGCTAAACCTGTCATAATTGTTTTATTTCAGGATATATATACTAGCATAACGTAAACCCAAGCGTTATTTTTAGAAAGCGATATATTTTCATATGTTCCGTTTTTAATTTTCATCTTTTTCATTATTAATAAAATCAATAAGTCGTTTTCGTATTCAAATGGTGCGGGCGGAAAGTCGCTTTTTATACGAAAGGCTCGTTTGGATATACGTGTAGACCTTTCTCAATTTTATAAACTGTTTTTTTTTCTTTGGGTAACTATTTCGTTAATCGGGTGGTGCAATTTTTGCAGTTTCTAAATTTCCTCCCTTAATATTATATATAGTTATTACCTCCGCCACAAAAATAGCGCAGGAAAAGAAGGGTACGTGAGGCTTATTCCTTCGTTACAAATATGGCGTCCAATTTAACGCTTAAGTCATAGCCACGCTTAAACAAATTCACCCTTTAATGGACTTAAAGTGTCACTTAAGTATAATATAAGTGTTATTTAAGCGTGAATTCGGATATTTGTATACGTTTACGTTTTTACCAGGGTTGGTAGAGTCCTGTCGCAATATACAAAGTACGATCAAAAAGGCAATCTGGATTGGCTCGTCATTGCTGACCTCTTTCCGCCTGTAAAGTAAACTCTTTCCATTTAGCACTGCGGATGTTCATTGATGGTCTACGATATATGTACGGTTAATGGAGGTCCAGACGGTCCAGACTTACACGCACATTGGACGATCTTGCAGCAAAGAATTAATTCAAATCAAATATGCAAAAACAGATTCTGATAATAAAATTATTTTCCAAAGTATATTTCGTTTTCAATGGGTGAATTTTCAAAGGGTAAATATGAAAGCTTGAATAAAAAGCTCAACTTCTTAGCTTCAGAAATTGACATATAGACTCTTTGTATTCCTCGTTATTTCTCCTCTTTTTTTTTTTTTTATTTTGATGTTTCTTGAAGTCGGAGTTGTATTTTTGAGAGGATCGGTTGATCTCTTTTTGGAATGGATTGTAATCAATCGGTTCATTGTTTACATTGATATCAGAGGAGTTTTTTGAGACAGTCAAAAAAAAATGGGATTGAATGGGATTAAAATCATTAGAGAAACGTCATGATTAGTTGATATAACCCAGTGCTAAAATTATATGAGTACCAACAGACTATTTCTTTAAAAAATAAAATTAGTTAATCACAATGAAAAAAAAATGGATTAGTCTTCGGCAGCGAGCTAGCGCGGGGTTAATATATATCTGCCAACCTCGCAAAGGGGTGCAGATATGCTGCAAATGAAAAGGGATTGAAAGGTATTGGCTAATTCCAAAGTGTACAAAAAAGGAATTCGAAAGAATTAATGTAGATTCGTTTTTTACTTCCTTTAAATTGCTTTTTTTACATTTTAGAATTGGCCAATACCTTTTAATTCCGTTCCGTTTACTGGGCTCAGCCGACGCTGCTGTGAGAGAACTATCGCTCAATCGATGTAGCCCGCTGTACCTATCGGGAGACTTAGATCTGCCTCGGGCAATTAGTGGCCGAGCTTCTTTCTGGTCCAACGCCTAGATATGACTGGATCACTTTGCAAACCCCTTGAATATCTTATATTTTTTTTGTTATTCCTGTTTTGAAATTTTTAATGAGAATTATCAACTTCACTTTTTCTATCAATATTTTTATTTAAAATTGTTGACAATATGTTTATGTTTAAAAAAAAAAGGAGTAAAAGTTTGATTTTCGACCATTGAATTAAAGAATTTTTTTATTTAACAAAAGATTAATGCATTTCGTGGGCAACAACAATTGTGCCCAATACGTATAGTCATATTTATTCTTTCGATCACTCATCGGTGTAATTAGAAAAGGCGTCGTCCCGGGTACTAACTTGGTACCAACACAAACATCATACATGGGTTATATATTATGCAAAAGTCGAGTATGGCTTAGCAGTAGTTCGCGAGATTGCAATATCGTCTGTGACTCATTCGGACTCGAGGCTCGCTTCGTGTTTCGGGGTGCCATGTGCGCAAGAACCCTCACATACTTCTATATACATTGTCGAGATCCAGATGCGGCCGCCGACTTTGCGAAATCTCGGCAATGTGAATTCAAGGAGGCGAAAAACATCTCTGTCATATTTGTCTTCGAGAGATGGAAAATACTTGTTTTCACGTTTAAGACCATTGTATTTGTGAAATGTCATTAGTTGTATCGATCAAGGTAAAACAGCGATTGTGTATCAGACAGTTAATAATGTTACAAATAATGACTTTTTTTGGTTAAGTATGTAATGATCTATTACTGTCAGCAACAATAAGATCATTTCAAGGTGAACAATAAAAAAAAACACTCATAAGCTTGAAGCATTTCAAGCAAAGGCTTAAAAAATTGTATGAGACATATACGAAATGTAAATATATGATTGTATTGCATGCTTTTTTAATGCACATTAGTACAACATTTGATTTAATTCGACCTGTTAACGTATCCAATTTGTGCGTAGCACTTGAATGAATTGGTTCATGCATTCATGTTTACATAAATTGGTGGACAGATGTATGTACAGCGGCATGTATGTATAACTCAATTCCTGCCAGTTCTATTCACACTTTATTATCGTTAACGAGGCGAATAGAATAGAACTGAAATTAACACTTGACGGATATTTCCTATAAGGGCTATAAGATCATTAAGAATCATGTTCAAATTTTTATAAATATGGCAGTAAATATACTTTAATAATATAATGTCGTGCTTGCTTCTTTAAATTAATACTTTTCTTATTACTTCGCCTGACGCAAGACGGGCGAAGTATTGAATTTACAAACAAAAATTTTTCCGATTCTTCGATTTTGGGAATTTTTTGGGGGAAATCTATTTGACCGATTTTTAAAATTGACCACTCATTCTCTTCGTCTATTCCTGGACAGGTATTTTTTTTATTATCGTGTAAAAATTAAATCGGGTCGAAGGCAGGAGTTGAAGACATGAAAGTCGAAATGTCCGACATGTCGTACGTACGTACGTGTGTACTCCAAATAACTCGCACGAACGAATAAACAGAATATCTTCTGTAACCTCTTTTTGGATATGACGGAGCAACAGAATGATTCTATCAGAAGTTGGGATATATCTACCAAGTGCTTCACGACGCAAATTGCCGTTTTTCCGCCCAACTTCGAATTTTTTTACTTTTTTTCATTCACTTTTTTCCAATTATCTCATGAACAAAACGTCCTCTTCTATCCAAATCTAACAACATGATTTTTTTTTAAAACACGCAGTCCGATGCGCCCGAAGCTGTGGTTGATGACAGAATTGTATCGAAAACAAAATGGCGGCTCACGGAATGAAAAATCCTTATATTTTTAGCCATTTCACGGTTATCTCACGAACAAAAAGTCCAATCAAACTGATTTTTTTTTTCGAACACGCAGTTTCATGAGCCCGAAGCAATAATTGATGACACAATTGTTGCAAAAACAAAATGGCGGCCGCAGAATGAAAAATTCTAATATTTCTGCCTT
>JAPYZR010000383.1:0-38662 GCA_030522945.1 Trichopria nigra | reverse complement strand
GTTGTGTTTTGCGGTAACAATGACTGCGCAATTCGTAATGCGCACCTGATTCCGTGACTGGTCCTCAAAGTTTCGTTACAGTTTAGTAATTTTAAGAAAACGATCGTAAATTTGCGATTATGTTTCGTAATTTTAAGAAAGATTTAGTAACATTACTAAAAATGTTACTGAATGTTGTATTCAGTAACCTGATTTTGTATAATATTAAGTTACGGTGGTAACTGAAAAATGTCGGAATTTTCCGAACATTTCTAACAGTGATATCTATACATATTGTATTTAAAACAGTATAGATAACTTATACTGTGCTTGGTATTTTAGAACCATTTTTTTTTTCTCAGTACGAAATTCCCTATTCTAGACAGGATCTATCCTTTGAGCTATTATGCGACATGTTCCGACGTTTGTAAAAGCTTTTTCTCGACATTTGTATTAAAATAATTCTATATATGATGTAATTGATCCTTCTAACGTTTCTTAACATATTTTTCGCAGACTAATCGTTTTTTTTTATGAAAATTGATAGAGATGCACAGATTTAAAAATTCAGATCAAAGGACTCAAAATGGCGCTTGAATCAACTTATATTATAATTTTGCTGCCGACATCTTCGATCTGCCATTTTGAATTTTTGAACGACCGCGATAGAAATTAGATTTTCATATTTGATCAAACGTTCGGTAAAAAATTATTATTATCGTTTAAAAAACGATGCTTTTTGATTTACTACCAATGAAGAACAATAACAAAGGGCTAACAAAAAAATGTTCCAAGCAAATTGTAATTAAAACGTTTCGGCACTCTTCACTGTTTATAAAAAATGTCCTAAAGTAAACCCAACCTTTTCGTGAGTATAATTTGATGTTTACATTCTGATACTTTGCTTACATATAGATATACCTTTAGGGTCTCATCGAGAATAAATAAACCAATAAAAAATAAACACGCGTGACGTAACTAAGATTAATCAGAATGTCATTTTGAAAATAGACTTTTGTCATTAGTAAATTTTACATTTATGGTACAAGTTCCGACATTTATTGGAATTTTTACTACGAGTATGGTAAAAAATGCCATTCATCATATCAATGTTTATTATAAAAAATTGCAATTGTGTGGTAAAATTTCCAAGAAAATTTTTGTTCGTGTGTTATTTGAAAGAGAGTTTAATGCTTCTCAACGGCCGAACAAACAATGACTCTATATAAATCAATATAATATGCCTTTTAAACTGCAGCAAATATATAATTTTTCTTAGAAACATGGACAATGACGACATAGAAATGCCCGTTTTTCTACCTTGTTTTATCGTATATTTTACATCAGGGATGATAAGATAAAAAATACATACATTATTTTTATTATAATATACGTTTTGTTATTACAATATGTTTTGTGCAATTTCCAAAAAATGCAATTATATGCAGATTTTCGCAAACAACAATAATGTTTTTTTATTTTATTTTTTTTTATTTTTAACAAGACTTTGAAGAAAGCAAAAATATAACGATTCTTAAATAAATATCAAACAAAGAATTATTTTGTACATATAGTTATAATTTTAATTTAATTTTAATATTTCCATTTCTACTATAACTGAAATAAATCGAACGATTCTTGATTGCGAAAGAACGGTAATTGATTAGTTTTTTACTGACTCTGATTCGAAAAGGTTTGCATGATTTTTGAATTGATACGAGATAAATTCAGTGCATTGCTATTTAAATACTTTCAATTTTTTAATAACAAAGATTAATCCAGACATGAATATGGCATTATCCGTTCGTGTACAAATGTAATATGTTCAGAAAAATATGGAGGAGCTACTTCGAAACAAAAAAAAAATACCTTAGATACAAACAGGTCACAAATGAGAGAATGTATCTCTGTCGGTAACTGATCGTAACACATCTTAATTAGATTTCGTTTAAAGATACTAGACACAATACCACAACCTTTAACACTACTGAGATACGGACCAATGACGATGAAAAAAAAAAAACTAAACCTTTCGACTATGTGACTTAAATTTGGGAAAAAGTCTGCATAATATAAATTTCAAAAATTTTAATTTTATCATTGTTGGTAATGTTGCTGAGATAAAAAATTACGATTCATGAAGAAAATTGAAACTTCTGCAAATGATAAAATTTTTATTATTTATAATGGATATTTATATACTTGATTATGTTACTTATTTGTTATCTTTTCTTATTTTTCAATGAAAATTTATAAAAGTAAATAAATATATTTTAGAGATTAATGGCTCATTTTCTTAATAAAATTATTATATTCACCTGATAAATGACGAATTTTTAAATTTTATAATCCAACCATAAATAACCATTTGTCAGAAACAATGTTAAAATTATTTTTCATTTATTTGAGTCATTAGATTATTCATTTTCAAAAATTCGTTACTATAAAGTTGTGGAGAATCCTATTCTGAGGGAAATGAGCCATTGCTCGCAAACAACTAAGTAGTTAAGTACCTAATATTCAGAAATTTCAATTTATACATTAATGGTAATCCTTAATCTCAGCAACATTACCAACAACAATAAAATTAAAGTTCTTAAAATTAATATTAAACGTGTGTTCCGCAACAACTGGTTACGATAAGCCGCGTACATCCTCAAAAGGGTTCTAACCGACCGAGGTTATCATCAATAAAGGTATAAATAAAAATTAAAGTGATTGAAATGTTTTTTTTTTTTTTTTTAAATTTGCGCTTTGGAAGGCTGATTCGACGTAACATACACATACTCAAAAAATATCGCTGAAATTTGTTGAAAATTGGACTAGGAATGATACAAAATAAATTATTTTTATTATTTTTATCGAACCAATGTCACCGATAATTTCTTTGGGATTATACATGTGTAGAATCACTCTTCCAAAGTCCAAATTTTGAAAAATAAGTTTAAATCGTTTTTTATTTATACATTTTCCGTTTTGAGGTTAGGTCGGTAACTGTTCTACTACTTTAGAACCCCTTAATAGTAACTTTTGAAAGTTTCTTCCCTTATAGTTTGAATATGATATAAAACTGACTAATTCTACCAAGAGAAATTTCGATTCACAGAAATAAAGAAAGTGAAATAATAGGAACGTCTTAAAGTTGAATTTTTAAAACATTTTAAGATTTTGGAAATATCAGTTTTACTCTGGAAAAATAAAAAGTATTCGCGTATCCCCCGTGAAAATTACAAACCAACTCCGAATTGGGTAACTCAACTGAGCTGCGATATTTTGAAGAAATGTATCTCTTCGAAAAAACTTTAAAGATTTATTATTACACCTAAGTACTCACGTCTGTCGACAGAATCAAAAGATTATTATATTTCTCGTCACGTTCTCGACTTACCTGGAAAAGAAAAGAAAAGATCTATTAATCATTCGGTCTGATGACGATGGTCATTTATTAAATTTATAATTAGTACTAACATATATATAGTTAAATATCACGATCTATTAAAAGAATATATTAGTTTAACTCTAATTAAAATTACAACAATTATAATTGAAAAAAAAACTAGAGTAGAACAGAATAGCAATAATAAAATAATAGTAGATGTTACGTTTTCAAATTTTACAATTATTTTACAAGACATGAAATATCATAAATATACGATGAAATACTAAATTTTTGTATTATAAGCTTTTGTAAACAAATCAAAATTTCATAATTCTTAAATCAGGTAATCAGTACAAACTTTTCCAGATTGAGGCGTAATTTTCTGTATATATACTATCAATGACTTTTTATTACATCAGCTTTCGTAAACATTGTTTTCGGCAAAAACAATCCCTTCAAGCTTTTAAGATGATATGTTCTACACGAAAATGGTTCCTAAAACTTTGCACTTGTCTCGGCGGTATAATTCTGTAAATGTGCAAAGCCCAGGGGTGTGCCCTGGGTAAAACTTTGGGGAAAATTCGTATAAAGTTCATGTCTTGTCGGTAAAATTTTTACTTTGCATAATATCTGTTTAGTATAGCAGAAATGTGGAAACTGTAAACATTTGTATATAGAATTTATTACTACCCGGCCAACCTCTCACGTTTATTTAATAAAAATCACTTTTCCCTCTTTATTTCAATTAATTTCATTTTTATTTTATTCATATTGCGATTGTATCCCACTTTCTCTTTTTCTATTATATACAAAACAGTTTTTTTTTTTTTTTTTTTATTGGTAAATATCTCCTCAGTTATGATAAAGTAATTTTCAAACAAACATATTGATAATTCACTACACATATTAATATATATATATATAATTGGACTTGGACGTCGGTCAATTCCACTAGCAATTTAGTTAATGTTTGTTAATCCCTAATAGAGAATGTGTTTTTGATACGAATTAGTGGCGGCACACTGCACGATACCGCGGGTATGCATAATAATAACGCTTGGGTATTCTCTCCTGATGCTGCAGGCGCATTGAATACACGCGCGCATGAAATTCGGGCGATAACTTTTCCATTGTGCACAGTTACCTCGTATTTTTCGCCACTCTCTTTCATTCTGCGCAATTGAATTCGAAAATGCAATTTTGCATACACGTCATTGACGTTCGTACAATCGAAAATAATTGGCCTTTTAAAGGGTCGTCGGATTTTTACCGGAGCGCGGATCGATTTTGCCTTAAGAACGTGCGTATATACATTCTAATAAAATTGACACTTGAATGTCTGGTTCGAATTCACAATTCACTTTATATTGTTTACCATCCACCACAATTATTTTACTATACCGACAAATCATACATCTCAATGAATACATGTATATTTTAAAAAATTCTTCCAAATAATATAAAAATAATTTGTCAAAGTCCTATACACACTGACATTGATTTTGTGACACATCGTGACCAGTTGCACGGACACTATATCTATATATATACACACACACACACACAGGCATCTAAATAATGAAAATTGAAAGGACACGATAAGCGTCTCGATCCTGCTCACCGTTCGGCGACCGCTAATGTACTTTTAATGAAAATCCAGCGACCCCCGGCGCGGTTGTTTAATGTCGTTATCGATTATATCGGCCGAAATCCGTGCCGTTATCGATTATCGGTCGAAATTCGTGCCCGTTATGAATGATTGTATTGTACGACTATTAAACGAGGAATTGCCGTGGCGCGGTGTGCTTAGACCGTTATATTCCTGGCCTCCGTGCACGTGACATTTCCAAGTTCAATTATGGGTTTATGTCTGGCCAGCCGTTCCATCGCGAAATCCCCATTTCATATTAACGTTCTTTCAACACGAAGCCCCGATGCATCTGTATATACATGTATATATGCGCGTTTCGGCGCTTCGACTATTATTGACTCGTGATATCGAGCTATCGTTTCTATATGGCGAGCCAATCGCGAAACGGGCCGCACGAACTATCCGTCATTCTCCGAGTCGATTCCGAGCAGACGTGACGGCTGCTGCAAGAATAATGGTTCGATTCCTAACGCACACGGGAGGGTCGCGACTTATTCGCCATTTAGATGGGATTCCTTTTATTTTTATTTCCTTTGTTTTTTTTGTACATTATATATAAGTGCGCCTTCTACTTTAATGTATCATCCAGTTGCATCAGATCGATGATTATATATGACGTCAATAAAAGGATGACCGACACATTTAGCGTATGAGGTCCTGGACGACTTTTACTCTCTGGGTATTCACCAAAAAGCGATCTACGTTAGTTATACAAGAAGTCGTTCCACGTTCCACTCATGGACGCAACAAAATTCAGTCGGATTCGCTAATGGAAAACCATTCATATTGTTCGAACAAGGGTTGCAAACATCAAAACTACGAATATCTCCATTGTCGCTACCACATTTTTCTTTAGTTCACATCGTCCCTCATTTCATCTTTTTCCACTCTTTTTAACTGGACACTTCATCATGTGGGACATGTCGGGTAACAACGTGGGTTCCACGTGGCGTCTTCCACATGAACTCCCCTAAGAAATTCTCCCAACCTACTAAACTGTCACGACTTCTTTGGGTCTCCGCTTTTCGCGAACCTATATTACTACGAGGATTGATCATTTCTCGCGGACATTAATCTGAACATTTGGTCGCCCCGATTGGACTTGCGACGACATACGATGAAATGGACGATGTCACATTACCGCTGTTTTAAAATTGTATATAAAAATAAACTCGTGCCTCGTTTGAAACTAGCACTTATCCTTTTCGGATGCCTGTTATTGGTCGGAACCACAGGCTGCTGCAATGCTTCAGCACTCTAATTACGTTATGATTTCCGCTCGGGTCGCGGAAACCAAAGACGTTTCTCCTCTAAACGGACATGACAAAAAATCAGAAAGGACTTCCATCACATTTAATTCACATTCTTCATAGGTAAACGACGACTGTTATTTTTGAAAGCTCTACGAAACACGTGGTGGGCTTTCTCTTTAATCTTCGATCGATATATATATGTAGGAAGCAGAAACTGGCGGTCTTTCATAGAGTACCCTCCGCACACTTAGCGCCATTCAACGAAAAATGGGTAAATTTCCGTAACGAGTAAATGAAACGTCCTCCGTAATACCGGCGTAATCTCCGAGAGACTTTGGCGACCGGGTAAATACGGAACAAAGATGAATTATTTCACGAACGCGCAATATACACGGCGCCGGGGCAACGCGGTTCCATCGCGCTATCTCTTGAAGGAGTAGGCGATTAAAACGAGCTCGCTTTCCTTTACAGCACAAAGGAAATCGTTAACGTAAGACGCGGATTCTATTCTTCTTTTTTCTTTAATAGCCGCACTTCATACAATGAGAACGTGAGTATAAAGGGATCTCTTATGCAGACGGAAACGGCATTAAGTGTGGCCTTAAAATATGGCGAAAAGTAAAAAAAAGGAAAGAAAAAAAAAACGACGCGGGCGGGGGAAGCGAAGCGATGGATGGATGGCGAAGAGCGAAAAGCGATTTCCTTACGCCGGAGATAACGAATCGCAATTATCACCGGTTGCACGTCGATGTAAAAACGGTCTCCCTGCTAATACGGTTTGTAGGAAACCGATTTTATAAAGCGCGATAAGCGCTTTTACTAGTTTTCCGGATGGACAGGAATCCGCCATTTTTCATCGTCGAATCTCTCTCTCTCTCTCTCTCTCTCTCTCTCTCTCTCTCTTCCGTTGCATTATGACGTTTCGAATTTACTGACGCATTGGAAAATAAAAAGAATGCCCCGATTTATCACTTGGTGATTGATCGCCGCAACCATTTGCGCCGAAATATCTATATTTCGTAAAATTGTATCAACCGTTATGAGCGTACGTCATTCGAATGAACGAATCGTATTTTTGCTGAAATCGGGGGATTACGATATATTTTCAGGAAATTGAATTACTTGCTGCAACGGTTGATGGATTATATATGTAATGTCCACGCGTGCCGGTGTATTGTGGGGCGTCAGTTGGGTCAAAGCTAACGTAAAATAATAACTTTTGATAAAAGTTTCGTTTAGAGCGTATACATTTATGTAAATAATAATAAAATGAGTTTTAATACAAAAGAATAGAATCATTCTTAGTCTAGATGCCATAGCCTATCGCCTCATGCGATTCGAGAAATTTATACAAATATAAATTCATACATCCAGAATTGATAACCTGCTAGCAGAAATGAATTTTAGAAATGAATGATCTAATCTCTTATACGAGAAAGGTGAAGACCAGCGTTTCAAACAATCAATCATATATATATATACTGAAAAGGAAAGTGCGAAATCAAAAAATATTAATTTCCAATTAACCATTTACAAAATGTAGAAGTGGCCTTCATGAACATTTAAGTATTTAAACGCCATGAAAAAAATTCCGAGGTAACCATTTTTTATTTACCAAGAGTCGCTCCTCTTCCCAATGGAGTATAAAAAAAAAAGTATTTTCAATTTATTTAATTTTATTATGTAATAATAGCATTTATATGAATACCCTTAAAAGTCATAAATATCATATTCAAAATGACTGTTATTTTAGCTATAGGGATATTTCGAAAAACAAAAGAGGATTTTTATAAACCTTAATATCCGAGGGTATCTTTGGTCCTTAAATACGAATCTGACGTAACATTTTAAAGATGAAAAATGGCGAATCCAATATGGCGGACGACATTATTACAAAGTAATTATAATCGCTTGAAACTTGTTACTTAAGGGTTATTGGGGTCATAAAAGATCCGCCATTTTGAATTTTTAAAAACAAACACCAGATTTGTCTGGTAAAAACCTTCCGAGGATATTGTGTTTCACAAAAATTCACTTTCGCCATTTTGGATACTTATCTGATAGCACATTCATTTCACAAAAATGTGCATAAAATTACGGAACCTTAGATTGAGAAAATAAGTGGACGTCGAACAGAAACTGAGATCTTTTTCATTACATAGTGTACTTTGGAGAGTTAGTGTTGCATTTGGACACCATGCACCTCGATAATGGCCACTCTCGTACCTACTCCTATCGGCGGGGGCGTCGTCGGCGACGTGAGAGTGCCTGAAAGCGCGAATGCAACTGTTATGCCGGTCCGTTTTACTCGTTCATTTCGCGCGTGTTAATGGAAACCCGTTAGCGAATGCGTTTTAATATCGGCCGCAATAAAGCTCCTGCCGGCCGTATTGCGCCATAATTCCTTAGAGGGGGCGCTCCCAGGGTATAACGGAGCGAGAGCTGGAAAAGTGCTGAGCGCGTTTAAGGGGGGAGGGCGAACGACTGTGAACGCTGCGGAAAGTAAAAACGCTTTATAATGGCATAAATGAAGGCGTTAATGCGCCAACGGACGTGAGCGCGTAAAACCAAAAGATCCCAACATGTTTAGGTTTGAATGGAAAACGATCTACCGGGATTTTCTTCCTCTTTTTCCCTTTATTCCAAAGATGCAATCGGATTAGGGAATATGAGATAATAGGGATGAAATTCGAACGTAATGAGAAAAAAAACGTGGCGATGATGACGGCTGGTTGAATTATTACACAATTAAATGTTTCCAATTTTTCCAACCACGTTGACGGTGAAAGATAGTAAACGAGATTTTTGTCTTGGATTCTTTCTTTCCGAAGGAACTTCCGGAACGTGTGACATGGAGTCTATCCTCAGAATGCTCTTCACATGCAACACATGGAATATTTTTAATATAGAATAATGTCACCTTGAGTTGATAGCCTGATACATTGTTTATTTGTTTATTTGTTTATGGGAGCATGTTGCTTCTGGCTGAATAGCCAGACTGGTTTAAAACTTGTAAGGGTCCCATTACGAACCGGCAAAAAAATTCTCCCGCCAAGTGCGAGGACTTTACTTTTGCACCGACCTTACGATAACGCGATTTCTTTTTCCGCACGGTGGCGTCCTGATTAACTGAACGGATTCCGGAATATTAAGTATTTTTAAATTTATCGCACGAACACTTGGAGAATATCAACGAAGTGAGAGACCGTAATGAGCCGAATAATTTCCCAAGGAATTCTAAAAGTCTTCTTCTTTATTGATTGTCCACGAAACAATGCGTAATGCGCACATTAATAAGTTATCGCAAACTGTGAGGTACAGAGCGATTAGAATTTATAATATATATATGGCAAGGATTTAATAATCTTCAACAGTAAAGTAGAATTAGAACTTTACCTAATCAGGTTCGTATATATTTGTTGCCTATACGAAATTAAACGGAATTTCGCGTAAATTGCCGGAGGAACTTTGCTCGTTTAACTATTAAATATATTAATAAACAGTTTTAATCGAGGTAAAACCTATTTTCTTCGCCCTGGTAATATTGAAGAAATATAGCTCACGAGCTTACGTACGAAACCATTTAATCACATTTAGTTTTATCGCTTACATCAATTATACATACTAGAGCGTGCAAGGTTTGCTGGCTCATTTGAAAATTTGATACTATGCTGAATTGCTGCTACGTATTCGCGAATTGACGAAAAATAAAATCGAAATCCCGGTCGTCATCATATTCAGCACTACTTGGAACAGTCCAATGGGATTGCACTCGAATGTACCGTCGAAGATTGATTCGTTTCATTTTACGTCTCATTATCTAAAATCTAAAAACAACAATAAAAAACATAAAATGTGTTTTTTTATTTCTTCGCGCTAATTCCTCTGAAAATTCTGGTACATTTTGATTCCATAAGGGTTGGGAATCTCTTGAGCTGTGGCTTACTCCGATGTGTTGGCGTCATATCGAAACGTGACGGTGAATACAGCTCCATATTGAGACAAGCCGAATTCTCAGTTTACTGAAGTGGATCCTTTCTGCGATTAAAGTAAATTGAAATCAAATCAGAATCTTAATTCTGCGTGTCGGATATATAAAAGCAAGCAGACTGATCGTTTCGCGAACAACACACAAAAAAACAAAGCGAGTGAAAATAGACTTGAAAGTTAGATAAGGTTCTTTGTCATAGAAGATGCCTATCTGGATTCTTAATTTTAATCAACCGGCCCATTATAAACACCGTTAGTTCTTATGTTCGCAAAAGGCCGTCGAGATAAACCGTACATCGCTGTATAAACGTCGAATTTGAATGCGAGTCCCGTGAAAGGCTTGCGATAACTTGCATGTTATGTAAGTACTGAATGAGCATCGTTCGTTCAGATTTGCGAAATTCCATGAATAATCCATTGCGGCTCACCAACAGGCTGCCATTTACGGGCTGTAAAAATTGTCTGTAATAAAATAATGTTGTGGCCAAGCTACAGTTATTATAACAGTCGTTACATGATCGATTCCCGAATGTTACCAGAAAATACCATGCATTCTATAAAAGTGTTTCAAAACCCGTGAAACACAATGATCCTCTTAGCACAATGCATCTTATCTTGACGCTTAATGTGTACTTTATTCTCAGAGCACAAGAATGCTCATTGTTAACGTGATTAGGGAAACTGTCATTGAAGTAAGAACCTGATACTGTCGGGTACTTCAATATCGTCTCGAGTAAATGTCCAAATCATCGATCAGTCATAGATCCTGTACTTGTTTTTACATACATTCAGTCAATTATGTAACCAACTGATCGTTGACTATATTCAAGTCTCAATCGATGTAATTCTGAATGGACATTGCCATAAGACCCGGATTGAACCCCTTTCATCTAGAGACCTTTTAAACGGATGTTCTTCAGAAGCAGAGTTTCATGAAAGCTTTGGAAGAAGATTACTCTTGTTAAAAAAACTGATGTATGTCACTGTGTAAATCATGAGACAATCTTATGTATCGGAACCGCAGAAATCTTCAATGTCATATTAAGGATCGCATCAAAATCCTCCTTTACTGGCATCAAACGATAATGTGAAGAAACCGTCGTCCAAATAGACGAAACAAAAGCCATAACGATGTTATATTCAGTATGAGAATGCGTGGGAAATAAAATCCCGTTAAATGTTTAACGCTTCATCGTCGAGTTTAGCTCGATAGTGGAGGTCGCCGAGAAGCGATAGTGCGATTCTCAGATCGCGTACGATACGGGCTATTTAGCTTATGTAAAGTGGAGTTAATTTCATTGAACTTTCCTGCCGTGCGGTGTACGAAGTTTTGCCCCGCCTTCATGAATTGTGGGCTTAGGGGCGGTCGCTTGGGAATACGTAATGAGGGAGCGGAAAACTATATGCGATCACGCAGACCGCGCCTGCTGGAGTTCGTTCTTAGTAATACACGCCGGAGATACGGAAATGCACCAGGCGGGCTCAGCACTGTCAGCCGGGAAGAATAAAATGCGACTGCTGGCCGAAACTGAGCTTACAACGCACCCACCGGATCGACTTTGGAGATTTCCCTGAAAATTACCAACGTACAAGCGTGATACGGGAATGGATATTACGATCGCGGTACGGACTGATTCGATGTTTGGTGGAAACGTACATTATCCATTGTTATCACGCCGCCCTCCAAGGATTAATTCTGCTTCGGTGATATCATTTCATAACTCGACAGCCGCAGATGGGCTGGCGATCGATGAGAATTAACGGGATGCGCGGAAGCTGGACTTTGCACTCTACCATTTATTGTTACATATCCCCTAAATCGATTAATAGTATGAAAACGCGTATTATAATGTCAAATATTTGCCCGGGAAATTCTTTGAATGGGTAACGTGTTGATTTAACATGAATACCATACCCCTTTGTTGGTTTAACCAAATACCACCCCTGCAGAAATACGTTGAGAATGCAACGGGCATACCCAGCGCCGTGGTGGTCTGGAACGAGTTTTCGCTTTGTCAATCGGAATCTGCGAATTGGGTGTATCCATTTCCGCCGCGATGATTGATTCTTCCAGGTACATCGCGGCAATCATCATTCATCCTTATTATTTATAAAGCGACTCCTCGTTCCGCCTTATCCGCAAATCGAGTCGATCGCTATTTTATCCCCACGCATCTCTGTGATAAAGGCGATATCAGTTTCGGCGTCCAATGCGTGCACTCCTGGAAAATGGGCTATCGTACGAGTCTAACATGCGCATAAATGTTGATCGCGAGCGGTGGATCGTAAATCGAAGAGGCTGCGGGTCTTATAACGCGCTTTAAGTGGTACGGAGCATCTTTTTCTCCGTACGCCTCGTTTCACGGACGAACCCTGCGGCAGCAGAGGCGAAGGTCTCCCCGTCCGAGAGCGTAACGACCGTGATGGATATTTGCCTACGCACATTCGCACGTATACGGGTCTTTTATATCGCACCGCGCACGATGACGCCGATCGTTCTCTGTCATCGCGATACTTTTTATCTTTCCGCAAGAAACGTATGGCTCGTAGAGGGTCCTGTGATGCGCGAGTATTTTATGGCCGTTCTGTTACATTACATGACAAACAGTAAAAAAGAAAAGGGCGTTTCAGTTTACTGAGGTTCAAAAAAATCACGGAGATTTCACTGGGAACATTGCTCTATTATCGACACGATATTTCTGAAGCAACGCATCCTTCACTATAGAATAAATTTTACTACCCTTTCCGACCTTACTGGCGATTTCTAAAAGTAATCAGTAAGAGAAGTCGCCACCCCTTCGTCGTCGTGCATTTCTTCTCTTTGCTATTCAAAACGTGAAAGCTGATTTCTTGATCAATAAACTGACCCCTGCAAATGTGTACACTTTTAGGTCAGAATATCCGTCCCTTTTATTTATACCTCTTATTCATACCAGCCAACATCTATCTTTCTTTTGAATGTTCGCTCGTCTTTGAACCTCCTTCGAATTCGCCTTCTTTTGCAAACCGAGAACCCTTTTCAACCCTTTCTTATTGAATACAGCATGGCCAAGAGCGCGCCAGCCTTCGGCAAACCGCGAAAAAGTCTCGTCTTGTTAGTACCGTCTGAGAAGATTTCATTTAGTTGTAACTGGGAACCGGGCTGCAGGTTACGTTTCCTAACGCCTGAAAGCCTAAGATCAGTACGAGGAGTAGATCAAATAAGCTTTTAAAAAGATTACAAATCGTTAAATTCTACTTGGAAATGTACTACCTCTTGTTCGTTCTATTTTCCTACAACACAGACACACAGAGAGAGAGAGAGAGAGAGAGAGAGAGAGAGAGAGAGAGAGGAAACAGAATTACCTAAAAATTGATTCGATTGATTCATCTGAAATGGAAGATCGACTGTCCAAAATCAAATTAATAATCGGAAATAATAGAAACCGACGCAGAGAATAGATGATACTACACAGTCGTTCTCACGAGAACTTCGTCGCAAAGTGACGCCGTGTCTTTGTACATGAGGTTATCAGTAACATACATTTAAGTAGTAAATAGTAACCGCTATCGTAAGTAAAATTCTCAGTATAGCAGTAGAGCATCCCCTGCATCAATCAAAATTACGTTTGTAAGCAAAAGCTAAAGCTTGGCAAGATCCTAAAAGTTATACTCTGGAGGGTTTAATTAGCCCCTGTATTTACTTGTATGGGGTTCCAAAGTCTTTAGTATTTGATTAGGGAAAGCTGATTTGAATTTGTATTTGCGTACATGCATACAATCCCTATCGAAACATTGCTCGCGGTATCAGTCGAGTCGTTTGATAGTCAAAGACGGGGCATTACCCGACGAATGGCTGCTTTGAAAATGGCAAGCCGGTATATCAATGCCAGATGACGGGTGCCTGCCTGTCAGACCCTAAACAGCGACCATTCGAAACCTCGCACGATTGTACGAGTTGTCGTTTGCGTATATGTGCGTATTGGAATCGTAGCCGCCGCGTACGCCATGGGACATCGTAGCTGCATTATAGCCGTGTGCCATTGCTGAATACCAAATGGAATACTTTGATGATGTGATGCGAGAATCAATAGCACGCCTAACGCCGTTCCCAATCCCGCCGGTTTCATGAGCGTATATACACAAACGCCAAATTATGATCCCTCGTCCCTCATCCAGTCAAATGTTGTATTCATAGTCGACAATTTGAATAGGTGTAAAATTTACTTCTTAAATTTATAAATACAAAAACCCATTTAAAAAGAAATTGTTTTTCCTCGCGAGAGAAAAAAGAACAATGGATAGATGATGATAATTGGTTGTGGTTAGTATTTCGAAGCACGAAAGATAAAAACAAAAGCTAAAAAACTTCATAACAATGTCGAGGTACTCTTGCTACTGATTCGAAAGTTGTAAAAAGCCATAACGTCTCCTACTAATGCGCTTAAGCTACCGTAAAAACACGACATCAGTTTGCCCCCGGGGAACTCCCTGCCAATGTGTTCGCGAGTATAGTAGACTCTGAAAGGAAACCCGATATGTCGCCTCTTGACATTAGTGAAAGAAGCGGGGAAAGTATGGCAGTTATGGCCGGAGTAGATGAAAACACACTTACATACTTTGAAAGTAAAGTCATACTGCGGCTCTTTAAGGTACAATGACGACGTACATAATACTTATCGCGCGATTCTTTTGTTTTCCCGACCTGCGAGCAGTGATTCCATCGGGTTCTCTCGTTGCTCACTTACCGTGCATGACTCACCACCAAGAGGTCATGCTACGTGCCACTGTAACAACTCTAAATAACAATTTTCCATTTACGTTTCTAGCCGCGCCTACTTATTCTTTGGCCATTATATAGGTATTTTTGATTTTTCCGATTTTGAAACGATTTTAATAATCGCTGCCTGAGAGAATTAACAATGAAGAACTAATCGAATTAGCCAAAACAAATGATGCCGACCAGACTGGTTCGTTTAATATTTCCGTTCAAAAAGTAGACGCGAGCCATAATGAAATAGCGAATGACGAAAATCTGAATGTCGAGATAGGATTGCAATACTGTATTTATGACCCAATGTAATGACAATAGAACGTTATAAACCCGGATTTAGCGCGCGCGATGAGAACGTGGAGAAGGCCGACGACAATCAGTGAACTGCAAACGTGAGAAAGCTGCCATTTGCATTAATCATACGGTAGCGAAAGAAAAAAAGTGCATTACACATTACGAGAGGGAGAAATGGGACTGCTTCAAAAGATACGATGCTTTCGACGACGTCTCATTGCACAAACGTGAAATGTTGCATATTATTAGTTGTTTTTTTTTTTTTGTTTTTAGCATCATCCGATACTCTATAACGGGTATATTGCGAAGGGGGTTTTCGAGCGACGCAGTAGAGCTTGCCGTCAACATTCGACAGGAACAAAAATTGCGCTGCTGATTACACAAGCTTTCAACACGTGATTTGTTGAAAGCTTTTGGGATAACGCGTATTCCAGACACGAGTTAGCGTTTGTCCCTTCGTTCCCCTGTGTACACACCGACCGAGCCAGCGGAGCGTCCATCGTATTTTCCGACAATATCACGTGTTATTGCCAACGTGAGTTTTAGTATGATTGCTTCACATCTCGGCACGACATAACCGAACGTGACTCTGCTTTCGTAAAGCCAACATTTTCTGACGTACCTTATTATTAAAAATTTCGCGCTGCACAGTCGAAGGATGAGATCCTCGACGGATTAAAGATCTGGACCTGGGTTTGAAGGATTTCAGAAACGCAAAGGGGGAATCGTCAGCACTTGCCCAATGCCGACAAAAACGTTGAACCAATATACAAATCGCCATCGGGATTTAATTAGGTTTACGATCGACGTATGATTATGCGGTTGTTTGCGGACGATACACCGAGTGGCGGTTTATCCGCGCTCACCGCGCAATGTTCAGTTTTGCGGCTTGAATTTTATTCCCACAACGGCGAATGCACTTCTCACGTGTCCGGGTATTTTCGGAAAGCCGCGCGATGTAAATTGTCAGACGTGTACATGCTAGCCACATTAATTCAGTGCCACGAAACAGTTCGTCCTCTCGCGAACTGTGAAATTCTCCCAGTCGCCGGCTCGACCTCGAATGCCTTCATTATCAAGGATTTCGCAAGGCATGCAAGCAAACTCCCTGATGTGTACATATATACGACCGCCTTTCGCCCTGTGAGAACTAATGCGACGTGAAAGTAGGGGAATATCACGAAAGGCATTGTCGCTGCCAAACCGTAGATGCTTTTGTCGAAATTTCACGAGCGTTCCAAAGTCCTTACACGCACACGCTCATGTGCAACTGCAGTTTCTACTTGAGCAGGAGTATAAGAAGTGTAAAAGTACACAATGACAGAAAAAGCGCAGACTGCGTATTCAGCAGATGCCGGCGGAGATTCGGCACGTTCGACAATTTATTATCAACGTGATCAACGCCGAGACTATTGCGCTTCGATTAATGTTCCGGAAGCGAATTAAGCCGGAAACCAGACAATCTCGCTACCGGTATATACGACACACCTTATAACGACGCGCGGAATATCGCGCGAGACGCTGCTTATTGTGCTTCGCGAAAATGATATGCGAGAGCCCGCCGTGCGCAAACATACATCAGCAAGACATAACGTCATATTCGCCGTCTTCCTTACTGACTGAAAAGCGACCCCCTTCGGTATATCGCGGCCTACGTGATTTCACTGTGAATGAGGTGGAAATCAGATATGCGGAAACTGCACGAAATTCTAGCGAGGCATCTGGGACGGTGAATAATTTTAACTAACGCGTGTTTGAATATGCAGATAATTAACGCGCATACCGGCGAGCGCATTCGCCGCTCGCTCGCGCATTCGTGCTCGACTGTTAAATTAAACACTTGCGATACGTTCAACATTAACATGCGAATGTCACAATCGAGAGAACCTATACTATCGGATGACTCTCCGCGCCCATCGATGGGACGCGATGCTATACAGCAGCGAATTCTGAGCTTTTACGTAATGCGCGCGCGCGCTCTCTCTCGTACACGTTCATTATTCATCGCTAAAACTCCGCGAGCGATTCCTGATGCTATAGCGGATACCCGCGATGTTGCGCGCGAAAATAAACAGGCTTTGGAGTGTGTGTCGCACCGACGACAATAACGCGCCTCTTGTCTGCAATTCAAACATGAAATATCACTCTCCGCGCTCCGAGTCTTCGTTTTTCCGACAGGAATATCGAACTATCGCTATACATAAATTAATCGATACGCTATTAATGTAAACTCTCTCCATAATAAAGAGAAGCGATGTGCAAAGTTCCGTTGCAAATTGAATCGCGTCTATCGATTAATTGTCCATTTACCGAATACAGTGTGCATCGTACATTCTAGATGCACATTGAACAAATTCATCTCTATATACCGCTGATGTCTTCGGCATTTAGTACGTCATTGAGGAGCACATTAGGTTCGAGCGTAGGTACTGTCGGTGCTTTACCGGGACTTGTTTAAGTTCTCGATAAGAGGCTGGTGATATTGACTCGTGAATATACTTGGTACGTGTCGCTACATGTGTCAACACCGTCTTAGGACGCACGTAAGGGTATATACGCGTACGCTTCCAGTCCTTGTGTGCACTTACGATGTCAAACAACGCGGGTGAAAGCAGGCGTTACGGCAACGCGCGACAACTAATAGTTCCTCGGGTATATACGCGTGCCGGAATGGCCAAAGGACGATGGAAGTTCGAGTCTTCTATATTATCGGGAAATGGTCCGCCCTAAGAGGACTTAAGAATGACACGCTGAAACTCGAATAAAAAATAACTCGTTTAACATTGCTTAGCGTTTCCAAAGTTTCAAAATATACGTTGCTGCCGACGTATTTTCGCGATCCCTCCAAACAAGCTTTATTATATATATATATATATATATCGGGCGTACCGTAGCTGACGGATAATATTGCAAGGGGTGATTCTTCCCAGAATTTGGAGCAAAAACGTCCCTTACCCAAAATTTTATCCGATTCCTGGTTTAATTATGACTCGTACGTACGGGCAATTCAAACACACCGCCACGAGAGGCAATCAGGTAGATCAATGGCGTATCAAATGTTTCTTGATGGCCGTCATCGCAATGCATCCAAATTGGGCGCAAAGGCCAATCCAAAATAATTCGTGATAATTAAACTATCAATCCGATCAAATTTTGCTAAAAGATTTCTTTGCGCGAAATTTTGCGAAGAATCACTCCTTGCACCACAGTGTACAATCGCGGAAGAGCGGAAAGTGCAATCCTGGAAATTGTCCATTGAATGTAAAATTTCAGATTGCGTAAAATATTGGAGACACCGATATCATTGGACAGGTACGGTATATGATTCGAACCAATCGTAGGGACTGAAAATTAAAACATTTCTGTCAAAACTGTCTCTGCTAAAACGTAAATATTTACTTTGATTAGTGATTTTCAAGACTTCGACTAATGCTGCTACCAGAAATAAAAGTTTTGAAATTACCACTAGAACGTGCGAGACCGGTTTACTCGGATGATGGATAGAAGAGTTCAGTATTTCTTTCGCATTCTCTCGTTTTCTACGAAAAATAGAATATTCAAGTGCCGTGACTATATGTATATCCACAACCGGCGAGGTTTCAGCAAGTGGAATTGAACCTTGAGCTTCATAAATCACCGAGTGCATTCCACGTGTAGAGCTTCATGCGCTTTTTTTTTTCAATGTACAATCAAAGTCATAAATGATGACATCCTCGAAAAAATCTAACGTTAGTTGAACGTGATGTACCTCTGACTCCCCGGTACCGTGCTTCCTTCGCGTTATACTTTAAAAAAGAAACTGACGCTCTGTATGTGTCGTCCTTCTCCGAGTAGATACGACAGACGTGAGCGGAGAATTTAGGAAAACCATGCGGGGCACGCACGTAGCCGGTACCGTTCTTGCATTTAGATGCAACCCGGCTCGAATAAAGGAGGAACCACGGGCGTACGTCGCATCCTGCGATGAGAAACTTTTTGACGGTGAGAACCTTTAGCGCTGGAAAGATTATGGCCATCCGCTGATCGCATATTCTAAAGGTCTGGGAGTCTTACCAAAAACAAAGAGAGAGATAAGATCGAATCGTTGAAAATCTAAATGTGTCTATGTAACGTAACGTATACTCGTGACACGACGTGAACGTCTTATTTTTTTTTTTTATTTTGATCTTGTCTTTGTTCACTACAGATCCATAGTAAACAACCTTTATTGTAACATAGCTTTAAACAATTTTTTCATTTCTAGTGTTGACAAATTAAAATCCAACTAAAATCTTTTCCGCAATAAGTAACAAGACAAGTCGCTGATAGAGCTACGGCCACATATATACGTTTCTTAAACCGAATATTCTAGCCATATATGAATCGTAAAGTAGTTTCGTTAACCCAAATCGACAGGGGTGCTTCCTGTGAAGTGCGTCACCCTTCTAACTCGATAACACTCGATAACAAGGTTGCCACACGTCTTAACCCATCCGTGAAATAGACGTCTGCAGGGGGTTCTTTCGCTAGTCACCGTATGCATCAGGCAGATTTTCCCCCTTTCGCTCTCTCGTCGTGCATGGGAGATTCTTTGTGGGCATTGATCGTCGGACATAAACTGCAGGCGTTCCGTCGAGTGGCTGACTAAGCGCTGCGCAATGGCAGAGTCGGCCACTTGATTCCGAACTTGTTGAGAGCAAATCGGAACACTTTGAGAGTTCGCTAACAACCGGCGTTTTTGGACCCATATCCGGTCACTCCAGTTATGTGTTGCAAGTAAATAGTTCTAACAAATAAACTTTTGCAACATTTTAGATAACGTTGTTCTAGCGTACATCCTACGATTTCGGTTATGTTTTAATGGTGAATAATAATCGTCGAAAAGTTTAGTTGACACTTGAATCGGCCATTTAAGATCATTTCAGATCCATGTTCCGTTCAGACATATTTATCCGGATCCAATCGTGAGGAACCCTCCAGTACTTCACGAAGCTTTTTATTAAAAAAAGAAAAATACCTAAAGGACCCTTTTAGGACATTCTTCCCAAAGAGACATTTCCTAGAAAACGTGTCCGAGGGTATCCTCAATTTTTATCGTTTCCTACGGTTGCCGGAGTATGGGTAGGTAGGGTTGGGCCCAATTACTTTTTAATAATGGAGCTGGAAGGACGATATCTCCTCTGCCCTGGATAGAGGGGATCGTCTTTTTCAAGGTGATGAGCGCGCGGGTGGATAAATGTTTTCACAGGTTATATAACCTTTTTCTTTGGGGAATTCTTGAACTGGCGAATGTTCCAAAATCAGCTTCTTAATAAGTAACAGACGTAGATATATATCAGGCGTAAATAAATGAGTTCGTTGGATGTGCAGTGAAAGTATGCGAGGAGCGATCCATCTCGCAGGTTAAGCGCTATTCGCTGCGTATAGAACTCGAATGATCGACACGCCTCTTGGGATAACATGTCCGGCTTTCTCTAATGTTTTCTTGTTCTGGTATGTGTCGAATGGAAGTCTTAATCCCCAGGGAATTAAAAGCTCCCCTAGACACGTGTGTAGAATGCGAGGGGGATGATGGTATTGGCCTCTTGTGTAACAAAAGCCTTGCTTGTTTAGCTATGAAACGACGTTAGAGACGGGTTGAATCTGACATTTTTCCATCTCAATAAAAAAATTCCACCGTAAATCAACGAAATATAACGATATTTCATCTTGAAAATATTACGTCCAACTACCGCCTGGCTCTGCCGCTGGTTTCTGCTAGAGCGTTCACGACCTCTATAACGCGTCGCGTTACACATCTTTGTTTACACGCGCGCAGTTCGACATGAAAACGATGCACGTGCTCGTCAGGGTAGATCTTTGCGTTGTTTGCAATGCGACGAACGAGTAGACGCCAACTTTATACAGCCGCGTGCATGTTTGTTGTTCGAGTCCCGCGGACGTGTCGGCATTTGGCATTGCGCTGCATATTATTCAAGGATACGCGAAAACGCTCGGCGTTTCGGTAAGCGAGGCACGCTCGAGCGCTCTTATTGTCGTTGCTGTTTCATTCTTGCATATTTTAATGGGATATACTTGACTCGGTTTGACTTCAGCCTTAAGCCAGCGACAACCGCTTAACGCGCTTCGAGATTACGAGGTGTCGTTTCGCGAATTGCCGTCTTATTAGCGAACCTTGACTTATCAACGTCACATGACGGCACGCCGCGAATATAAAGCGTCATCTCGTCGGTTGCCTTATTATTGCCATGTCCTCATTGTGGTGCTGGACTATTGCTCTGCGTTCAATTGTCACACATGCCCATTAACGTACCGTGCCTTTTATAAGTTTTTTTTGTTTGTTTTAATATAGGTGTGGTTCTCTTCTGTTCTGATATAAGTAAAAGAACTATATGCTTCACAACAAACTTAAGTACGCACCACTTGCATTATCCATATACGAACAGAGTAGATGTCTATCGATTATATACAAACGCTCACGAGGGGATCAGAATGAAGGAGCCATCGTCCTGTACGATGGAGTAGGGGCACTTGTCCGTAAGTTATCGGAAGGACTGGCCGACAAGAGTTTGGAGAATCGCTATTTTCGTATTAAGCTGCAGAGTTCGATGACCTTTCTTAATTTAACGTTCTCATAGACCTAGTCCAATGTCGATCCAATTTCAATCTCTTTCCAGGATAATCTGTTATAAGGAGTGAACTCGCCACTTAACGCCATTATTATTTAAAAGCACGTTATTTCTACTATTCCCCAGACTCCGTGATACTGTTGTCACTTTCATAATTTGCAAACGTCGTTCCTAGATTCGGATCAACTATTTCGCCCAACGCGAGAGGATTCAATATGAAGAACGATTTATTTAAAGTCGCATATTTGATGCCAATTCGAAGACCGGAGTGCTGTGTTTCACATGGCACGTTTAAAGAGCGATTAGTACTTGGACTTGTGTGTTTCGTAACACAAAGTCGTAACTTGTGCATTCTGCCTCGGCGTGCACATTCTCGCTTGAAAACCATTTTTAAACGTTTTCGGTCCATTGGCTATAAATTACGTAATGACTTCTATTGCATTAGCATTCGTGTGTGCCACTTTGAACAAAAATTAAAACACTCGAACACTTCCCTGTTCCACCACGCGGATTCCGCCGCTGAAACACGTCGGCGTATGGGGGGAGGGGGGGGGGGGGGGGGGAGCACGTGTTGCTGCGCTGTTCGCTTTAAAATAACCAAGATAAATTTACTTGAGCAAATTAACTTCAGATGCGAATTTTAATTTTGTCGACAAGTACGATTTGTTTGAAATAATGGCTTTCCGGCGTTAACTGAAAACCTTCGCTTATACAAGCGTACTCGACAGATTACCGAATTACAATGATTAACGTAAATTTTCAAACGAATGGTTTGAAAAATTCCGTCTGAAAATTAACGCATCCAATGTTCAAAGGTTTTTTTTTTTTTTTTTAATCGACGACAGACGTCAATTCAGTGTCCACATTTGGAACGCTTCATTCGTGCATTAGAAAATCGTCGAAACTGCGAAAACCCATTACCAGCGGATAACCGAAACATCCACTTTAGTTGGTAATTTATCCAATATTGTAGGAGATCGACTGGGCATTAAATAATGTCGTGCAAACCGACGCGTCCATGCATTAAAATACCGTTTCGGCAAAATCGATATTTCCGTATACATTTTATTTATACTTAATTAAGTTGAGGAGGTTGTTATCTCGCATTGCATTAAATATAAACCCACAACACACAAGCTGTCATACGTATACTGAATATTAATCTGTACCACCACCTCGAATGTACACACGAGTACCGTTTCTCGCACTGGCGGTTTATTATATGCACCAGTACGTCATGTACCGAACACATTCTTGGCACAAATGGGCCTAATTATCGAAACAATAATAGTAAGCCGAACTTTCTTTCTATACTTTGTTCCCCGTCAGATTTGGGTCAGTTACAGATAATGAATATTTCGCGTTTTATATTTCGGTTCATCTGCACCTTTTGGATATAAAAATATTGCAACAATCGTATCACAAAATTCGCTGGAAAGCGAATCAAGTTTTATTTTATAACGCGTTATCAGCTCGACATCGGCAAAGGGGAACCACGCGTGCTTTCGAATGTACATTATGTGGGTCGCGATAAGTGTTATTTTAACATTTCGCTCGTGTTGTAACAAAGGAGATAATATTTAATTTCAACTTTGTAAATGTTGAAAATTGACGATAAGCGTGTACGCGCGCACGGAACTCCCGTTTTACACATTTATACAATCTGTTTGCGTAATTCGTGCTACGAAATAATGGTTCGCTGTGCATTATTCACTGATATTTTTGTCAACGTCAGCTTTATACCGCGCCCAACTTGGGTGTATGTATGGTCTATATTTGTGTAAATTAATTGTAAGCGCATTTCGCCCCTATACGATAATCCGGCCGCTGCTGCTGCTGCTGCCGCGGTATAATTTTTTATAATCAACTACTGCAGTAGCAGCTACATGCTCTCGAAACCAACACTTGCTTATACTTGATTATCTAAAATTAATAAAGCGTAACAACAAACAAAAAAAAAAAAAAGAAAAACTCTTGCCAGATGTTCTAATTATGCGTATGTAAAACTTAACCAATATCGCCTTCGTAAACTTAATTTCCGAGAAAATAATGAAAAGTGCGCATGTGTATATATGCATGAATTCTCGCATTATTCGCATTATCACGTTATTATTAATTATTATAAAGTTTCCAGATTATTCACAATTATAAAAATTAATTATTTTCGCAAAGTATTATTCACGAAGTACATAAATTCGCAGATTTCATTCGCGTCGCGTAATTTGAAATTTCAACGGGTAAATTTAAATTTTCGGCTTTGTTTTAATTGAGTGAGCATTTTGTATGTTTTGCACCTTTGTTAAATTCATTAAGAACATTTAATTAGCTGCGGTTGGAGTAATGTGATATTTGTTTTAACTTAATTTAGAAGCCCCCGCAGCAACGTGTATGATTCGGTTTATTAATAATAATCTTGTTAGGGCTCCGATCATGTGTGGAAACGCTGTTTATGTATTGCGCTGGGCCGTTCACGCAAAAATGAACATAACGATAATAATAATAATAATAATTTTAAATATTTTTAAGTAAAGGAAAAACAAAAAATAGGTTTGCAAAAAGAAAAGTTACGCGAACGGATGGCCAATTTGTAAAGTAAATCGACTCAAAACAATGTTAAGCTCCTTCTTTTGGGAATGAAAATAAGATCACTGTATACGAAATATGTGCGTGTTCCAGTTGAATTTAATTAATTTTGTTATATACTTTTGAAGCGACACCACTGACATAGTTCCAAAAATCGTCAACATGACATTCTTTCAAAAATGACAAAATAAAAAAACAAAAGAAATATAGAGGTATAATTATACGCCTTTATTTCATTTGTGCATATACACACGTATTTGTCTACAACGTAAAATAGGGCCAATTAACAATAATGATACAAAGATAACAAACTGCGTGTTCTATATACGCCTTCCGACGTTTTTCGACGTAATTAGAGATGACCCGCGTGAGATACGATCTTCTCGTATACTTTCTATTTAAGGGGCGACACCGGCTAACCCTGGGCAAAGCCTCCGTCACTCGGGACAAAAAAAAAAAACACATTCGGTGATCTACTTTTTCGTGATAATTGAAAGCAGGAAGCTGGCGTTAATCAACTGATAAGGTAAAATTTACGATGAGAAGGGAACGCATGCACGCACGTGTGAATATCTCGGACGACGAACGCACCGTAAACATATCCGTCGTGCCAGTACGTGTGGTCTTATTATCGTATACGATTCAACGCCTAAGCTTTAATGCCGAAATATGGATGACAATTTACGGACGTTTTAAATTTCAACTTTATATTTTACACTTATAGATATATATATATATATTTTATTTTGAGATATCCGGACATTTGATATTATTATTTTTTGAGAAAATATATATATAGGTAGATATATAGGGTATGTCATTTTATCTCCTGGCGCGTCTTATCGATTTAAACCCGGTTGTTTTCAATGTCTCTCTCGAAGGTAAATGTAAGTGTTCTTGATTGAGGCGATCTACCAAAATTGCGAGAATGTAACCCTATCAGTATTCTTATTGACATTCTACAGTCACACTTTTACCCAAGTTGGGGATTTTTTTATAGCGGAATATACTCGGCCGAATCCTAAAGATGACCTTATATTTTTTACATTGTTTATCTTTGTTCGACTGGACGTAAGAGTTCAGTGAATGTTCTTCATTCTTGCACATGCAAAGCGAATCTGGGTGTCCAGGTGAGGTGGTCGGCCGAAGGCCGTAAGTGCCAAGCAGGTAGTTTTCGGAATCCCATTATTCTACATCACGAACGATACGTGTAAAATCGAGTGCGAAATACTGGGAAACAATCACGTTGCAAATCGTCGCGTTTAGGTGTTAAAAACTCGGAAACGTTCCTATACCGACCGGCAGAAACTGCGCGGAGGTCTTAATAAACGCCGCCGAGTAATTCCGTGGACAAATTTCCCCACGTCGTCTACGGAAAAAGAAAAAACAAAACCTCTTCGACGTACAACACGCTCGGATTTATCACCGAGACGAGAAGACGTTACGAGGAGAGAAAAATATACCTTCCGATAATCCTGCAGGCGAAACCGAATATGCCGGGGGCGAACGATGACCGCGAAAGAGGGGTGTGTTTTCGCTTCCTTTTTGCTTCTCCATGGCCTTCATTACAGGGGTAACTGCCGCAGTGAAGTAGGAAAACGTAGTCTCCGTCGAACGTGAGGTGAAACCGGTTTAATTCGGAACGCGCACGCGACAAGTTTTTCAGATAAATTCTCCGAGTGAGTGTATACGCGAATGGTTCGCAGATGGGACCGGTGGTTGCTCAGCTGTATTTTTATGGCTATTTCGAGTCATGCGAATTTTCGAAAACTTTCACGTATAGTGGATGACGTAAACAAGGAACGTGTTCGCAGCTACGTACGCTCTCCGAATGCACCTTGCGAGATAAAATGAACGAAACATGAAACGAAAACTCATTTATTACCGAACTTGATCGGATGGGGTCTATCGGCTCTTAATGGATCTTATAGACTCCGGTGTAACGCACGTAGCAACCTTCATACGCGTTTTAGTAAACTTTTATAGTAAACTTTACGGAAACCTTTTAAATGCCAGTATTAGTTGAATCCATGAAAACTGGAAACAGTGCTTTCGAAACTTGGAGCGTGCAGTATAGGTCTCTGCGCGCACCAATTACTGCCACCCACCTTGGATTGGTGGAACTGGCTACGTTAGTGCGCAGAAACGAAAATTGCTCTACTGCGACTTGTGTGTTTTTAAAGTCCTTTCATGCATCCATAATTGTGTTGTAGTCACTCTATGCCACCACCGCCATTGTTGTTGGACCTCCTATAGAGATGGTACAATCCATTGGCTATAAAGTCAGATACCTTCCTTAGTGTTATGAAAACCAGTAACAATGAAGATGACGGATTGATTTGGTATGTGTTTTTATCTCAAGAGGAATGAAACGTTTGTTTCGAGTGACGATTAAAGTTGCTAAACTTTAATCGGCCTTTCGAAGCGTTTCGCGTAAAGTAATGATGCGTTGATCAAAGGCGTGCGCGAGTAAGGAGTTCTAACGAAACAAATTTTTCAGAAGCCATTCACGGCATTACAGAGAAACTCCGCCAGTGTACCAAGTCATGTTAAAAAGAGGGAAATTTCGCTCTTTGCAACCGACGAAATAAAGTGATTCGTTCCTTGATCGACAAAGGCGAGCGCAACCGCTCGGTGTTCAAAGTGAAATGCAAGTAAGTCCCTTTATTACCGTACCGATCATTCCGCCGTGAAATTTCTGTCAGCGGGGCGTTTAAACTATGAAAACAGTATTTCTCGCTCGAGATAAAGACTTGCGCCCGTAAACGGGATGTTGGTTTTCATAAAATATTTCGGTTCCTCTGACCGATATCGCTGCGGAAGAGAGAAATACTCGAAGCCGCTGGCAAAAGTGCATTCTCTGACGAAAGGAATTTCTATGTGTTAATAATAAATTGAAAACGTTTTCTGTCCATTGGGAATAAAATAAAAATACGGAATCAGATAGCGTAGCGAACCAGAGAGTAAAAGCTACACTTTGGGGAAAAGCAGAGAACTTTTCGAGCGTGTTGAAGTTCAACACGTAACACACATAGAAATGGAGTTTGATTTCTTGAAAGAAAAGAAAGAACCGCTGATTGCATTTATTCCATTACAGATAATCTTTTATTGAAATATAGCCGCTTTTATACGCTTTTTCGACAAGTTCATTTAAATTCATTAAATACGATTTGAATTTTGTTATTATTTGATATGTTTGTTCGTATATCCAATAATAACCGATATCAAAAATAAAAACATAAAAACGGTTAATGTAAAAATTTGGTTTGAGGTTCGCCTTTTCATGGCCCTATAACGAGAAGATCGAAAACTACATACAGAAATTAGAGACCTTGTTCAATTTCGATTTTTGCTGAATTATTCGCGGTCTCCTTCTGGACGCGAGTTTGATCGTGAATAGGAGGTCACCCGCATACGAGTTTACGCACGTGGGACCAACGGGCTGTAGGCATCAAAAAAACACATCCTCTATAGGCGACCGCATGCGCGAATTTTCGTTATATGGCGCAAGCATGGCGGTAGTTGCTATGGGGGGACCCTATTATGAGATGCAACCCACCGTTGCTAAAATAGATTGAGAGCTTTCTAAACGAGTGTTCCCAGCGGCCGGCGAGCCAATCTGGTGTTTTGTGCTTATTATCGCTCCCCTTTACCGCCATTGGGGATGAAAAGAATGCGATATACTATATAAGCTGGCATAAGGAAAGAAAGACATTCGCAAACGAGTGGCGAGCGAGAAGGCAAAAGGCAATCAGCCAGGGAGAACAGGCATGAACAGTGAGAGAGAAAGAGAGAGAGAGAGAGAGAAGGGTGGTAGATGTAGAGGAGGAGAAAATGTATGTTGAGTTTTCTACGGGCTCTCCCGTGGCTCCACGCTCACCCTCTGCCTTTTCTTCTCGCAAGTTATGCGCGGTCATTGTTCTTGCAAACGACGCAGCAGTTTTCGTCATCGCCCGTGTTTCAAAGACAAAATCGTGATAAAGGGGACCTCCTTGATCATTTTGATCGCTACTCAGTGAGGGCGGTGAAGACTTTTCACTTCGTTAATGACTACGTGCCGTGCTTTGTGATGAGACGTTCCGAAACAATTCGCCAAACTGAATGGGAACGTCGACGAACGGCGCAAAATAATTTTCGAGAATTCCGTCAAGCTTTAGCGAAACGACGGTTTCTAATCGTTCATCATTTCGCGAATCCCCGCACATTAATTATCTTTTTAGTTGGTCTTTGTCGAATGGCGTGAAGATTTCTTCTCAAACTTGTCATCAGACTCCTACTGGGCGGTATGAATCTAAACCTATATGAATCGTAAGAAATCGCAGTTGGGTACGAAATTTCGAATTCAGAAACGTTCATGGCCTAACAAAGGACAAAAGTGAGACTTGATAATTGCCTGCATTCTTAAGGAATTATCTGATACTAAAGACAATGAGAATGCGACTGATACAAACATTGACCCTTAGGTCAAGCAAATGTTATGAATTGTATTCGTACGGAGAAGAGACCAAGTTGATGGCCCAAGGAAACTTTTTTTTAAATAGCCATCCGTCACAGAATGACGCTAAAGCCAGGCGAAATGATACATTTCCGTCCAGCCGCCAGAATCCGAGGCAACGTCAAGGAGAAGAGGCACTTTTTCGAGAGGACACGAGAAAGGACTCTCTGATCAACTTTACCTACCTGCCTCGGGGACTCTTATAGCGAACGAACCGAGGAGAGGAGAGGAATGAGATATGTGTGTCGGATAAAGATAACACGGAAGGTTTCTCAGCCGTTATTCGAAAGACCGCGCTTTTCGAGAGAAAAAGCTGAAGCCCCGTCCGTTCTTTCTCGTGATACCTTACCCAGCGCAGTGTGTTGGTGATGCGTGCACTGCCCTCGCACACGCGGTTAAAACGAGGACGGAAGAAAGCGAAAAGACGAGGACGATTGCGATTCCACCCACAATGCTGAAAGGGACGCGCGCGTATTCGTACGTGGGGTTTTGCGAAAAGTCAATTATCGCGACTAAACCGTACGTACCCCAGGATTACGGCACGTCCTGTAGCGTACTCGACGGCGTCCGTTCCCTGTTACCGTCTGATGTCTCTTTTCGTGCTGCGAGTAATGGCTCTCCTGCACGGACGTGATAAACGCGAGGTTGTGGGATGCACGATGCGCTGTTTCGCGATTCCAAATTATACGGTATTCAGGGCCGCGCGAGAGGCGAATGTGTAGCTATCGCCTGCGGCTGACGTTTTCCCAATCAGCGTGAGATGTTGCATCGGAGATCCACTGATGTTTCTTCTATTACCGGCGACTGTATCAACACTTTCCTTTTGGCGAGTCGAATGCCGGCTGATTTACTTTCCGTTTTCTGATCTTGGGAAACATCGCCAACAGACGAGATCTCGGATCTCTATACCCATAAACAAGATCCAAAAGCAACAACGCATCGAGACCCGAGTCGAACCTGGCGAACTTAGAGTGATTAAACTTTCCCTGCGCGCTAAAAGTTAAATTGGTTCGACGCTGATATAAAAATGAGATCTTGGCTCTTGCGCTAATTTACTGCACTTTCACATTCGGCAATTAATGCCAGAATTTATGTCGCCGAGAACGGAGAGCGCTCAGGTGCGTACATATATAGGACACAATTGACGTAGACTATACGCCTGTAGGTATCTACTTAGTTCGATTTGATTTTTATCTCTATAATTGTATATCAATAATTTAAATATTGTTTAATGAGTACTGGATGCTGGCTAATCATAACGGTCAGTTGACTAAATATAACCTTTTTATGACGTGTCGGCCATAATGAAACACTCTTCAATTAATTATCTACAAACGTAGAGGAGGATGGTCAAGTTTGGGCCACGTTTTGACATTTGCCTGTAACTTCCATGGTAGGCCGAATTTCAATTTTAAAATCAAATGTTTTTTCTAAACATTTAAAAGTCATTGGAACAAAAATTTAGGAGTTATCGGCATTAAAAAAGCTATATCCATTGTCGGACCAGGATGCTATGGTAGGACTACTATACAGAATCAACGAGATATGAAGGCAAATGAGTAAAACCGTAAATGCAAAGCACTCTATCGATCATATAAACAAATCAAAAGTTATCAAACAATATTATATGAATAGCAAAAAAACAAATGAAAATTGAACAGAAATTATTAGGAATCACACAAAAGAAATATCCAACCTTGCACTACTCTCAATAGTCCAACCATCGCTCCGATGTAATTGGGTCGAACGTAAGATTTTTAATCTCACGCCCGTAAGCCGTAATTTGACACTTTTCATAACACTGTAGTGCTTTGTGCAATTTACGATCGTTTCAATAGAATTTAACGGTGACCTTACTCAACCCTCGATGAGTTAACTTATATATATTCTGTTCAAATGGGCTCTGGCCGTTTGCGCGATTTAACAAGCGTATGATTTTTTTTTGTAATGATTACAAAAATTACTTAATAACACAGGAACAGCGTACTTCAACATGGAACAATCGTGACTGAACATTTTGACATTACAATGTGGTCTGCGCTTCGTTTTACAAATAATAAACTTGACGGTAAAAAAGCAATTTCTTTTCGTTTCTTCTAATTAACCTACTTTTTGTTAAATTTTTGTAATCAAAGTGGTAGTGAGATTTTTTAATTCGGTAGCGTTAGTTCAGTGTATTTTTCTCATATACACCAATGGTGCTGAAGTTTGAAACGTTGGAGTTCAACGAAATCATAAAAATACACACGCACGTTTGTTATTTGTTGTGATTGAAAACAATAAACTTCAACATTTTGAACTACACCAACACTGCAGTGGTTTTATTCTTACGAATTTATTGACTTGTGTAATATTCTATTGTATATATAATAACATCATACATATGATCACCATATATATGATTCACATACATATATAGTAACGATGATATGGTTTGGTAATTTGTCAATCATTGATGTTATTGTTGATTTATGAGTTATTATTGTAGATGTGATGAATACGAGTTTTAACCCAAGACAATCATGAATAATCGTTGGGATCACATTTTCCTGTACTAAATTTAAATGTTTTACAATTTAGCTTGACCTCACCTTGTAACCTTCTGAAGATCACAATTCTTATAAATTTAAAACTATCGTTTCGGACCTAAAATTTCCTCCTCTTTCGGAATCCGATGTCAAAAAATAAGGGTTCCTATTTAAAAAAATTACGTCGACCTTCAAATGATTTTGAAAGTCTAGCTCGCCGACAAATTCAAGGTCACCGTCAGATCATCGCGTATTCTTTTCCGAGATATTCGTGTGTCCATCCATAAGTTTGAGACATCCTGCATAACAATTAAATAATAAACAATGACGCGATAAATAATTGAATGATAGATCTCTCTTTCTATTAGAACTAACGTTCGCATCAATTTTAATTTCATATAAAAAATGACTGTAGCAGAACAAAGCAGTCACTTTCTGAATTATACAGGAGGCGAGATCATAGTGATTAAAGTTGACACCTTTCTCGAACCTTGGTATGCGTATTGCGCGTGAGCGAGGCAAATGTCAACAACTCGCAATTAACATATTATCTGCGAGGTTAAATATGCAGATATACACAGGGAAAAAAGAAGTTGCGTCAAAGTAAAAATATCAATTCATATATGAACGAAAAGAATAGGCTAAAAAAAAAACAAAATTATGTACATTTCAAAAGAATCATTTCAAACGATTCGAATGCATTAGCACGAAATTAAAAAAGAAACAAAACAAAAATAAAAATATTGAAAACTTTCATATAGTTTCCAGTACGTACTCTTCGATAACGACAACATTCTCACCTGCAATTGTTTGATTAACAGTCAAATTAGTTAAATTATTAAAACGTCGTGTAATCTAAAATCAATTTCGATTTTTTAGGTCACTCCGCTTTCGACATTCTTCCACGCCGGGATCCCACTATTTTTTTTTTTTTTCAAACGGCTGTTAATTTTCTACCCGGAAAGACATATACGGCGAGAAAGTATTGCGTTCGTAATCGAGTGTAGTTTTTGAAATCGTGAAATTCAATGGCCTATTTCGTGCGAGCGGACTACAATGGCAAAAAAACAACAAACAAAAAGAGCCTTTGAGCCGATAAAGTATTAATTCATCGTATTCTGTTGCGACGGTGCGTAAGAGGTGTATACTTATATTTTATCGTCGATATATTTATACGCAATGAATAAATTGTTCGGTCATCGCACCGATTCACCTCGACCGTTGGGAGTTGGTGAATTATCGCGCATTATTTTTACCAACTGCACCGTAATGAAACTCCCTGGTATAATCACTGACGCATCTTTGGTAAATTCGAATCGATAATATTGACAATTCGCGAAATATTAAAAATTGCTACAATATTATTGCGATAATTTATTGAAACGATAAATTTATTTGACTGTGCAGCAAAATTACGATTTAATCACTCGATTATCTCTTTTGTATTTTTGACATCGGAACGGGTCGCAGTTGTGTTTTTTTACCTTTCGCTGTGTGTATACATATTGTCGGCTTAAATTTAGGCTTTTTTCAATTAAAAAAAAAAAATAAATAAAAACAAATAAACAAAAACGCCGATTCTACTAATTCCGCTATAGGGTTTTCATTACAACGTATTACATTTTGTATTGAAATGAAACAATTTTCACATGCTTGATCGTCACTCACCTAAATGAACAACGAAAGTTTCTTTGTCTGCTCTGTAAAAAAATCCAGCGAATTTGTACCACCCTCGCAATAACAAATATTTAGCGTTCCACAGGATAATGGAATTTTGTAATCTCATTGATATAATCTCGTTTTAAATTCTTTAAATATTTTCATTTCAAATGTTTCAGTTTTATAGAGAGGATAACGCAATATAACAGCAGCATTCGAGTCTTAACCAAATATTAACAAATGTGCAATCATTAAATAAACGGCGAATTAATCTATGGTGTTATAAAAAAAAAAAAATAAAATAAATAAAGATTGGAGTTTAATCTCTGTAACTTAAAACTTCGGTGGTTTAATCGACCATGCGAAAAATTTTCAATTTTTACGGAGATTAATTGCTATTTTAAAACCGTACATGTTGCAATTTACGTATATATTCATAAAAAAAAATAAACAATCAAAAATAGAAATAAACAGACCGAAAATAGGAAAGAAATAAAAGAGTAAGAAACAATAAATTTAATTAAGATGTTCTTTTAAGAATTGAAATTTCAGACATTTTTACCATCGTCATCATACCACCAGAATTTTGCGCGTTTCATTCCCAGCAGATGATGTAAAATAAATCGTATATAATATCCTAAACAATCGAGTTCTATTTAATAAACGACCATATTTCGTACTTCGAACTAAAATAATTTTAGTTGATAACTCACACAATAACAAACATATATTTGTTAATGGTTCAGTTCATCTCATCCATAATGTACTGCAGTTGTTATATAAAAGTCACGAACGAAATAACATAATTGTTCGATTTTACGTTACTTATACAAATTCGCTCATTTCAATCTCTTGTACTGAAAATTGAGCTACTCTTTAAAAATAATAGATATTTCATTCATACTGTATATATATATCTAAATTTCATTCTTGTTACAATGAATAGAAGAATGATCACTTCAAAAAGGTCGAAATATCATACTTACAAGAGTGACAAAAATCAATTTTTTTAAATATTGTACATAGAAACTTTACTCACGTAATTTTATGCGCTGATTACGGAATAAAATATGTACTAAACCTTTTTTCGTTAGATTTGAGTTTTCCAAAATAAACGACGAAAAATCATACTTTTTTAGTTTTTATCTTGAAAATGACCTTATTCAAAAATCAAATTTTCACTATGATTTTCACTTTTGAAAAATCCAACTTCCAATTCATAATCAGTGTCTTCCGAAATACAGAATTCAAGAGAAATGAGGAAAACCCGCACTCTACGGTACATACCAAGATATCCTTGGTTTTTAAGATCTTAAAGGGTTTTGAAAACAATTGACAGTTGTTGTTGAATGTTTCGTTAGGATCTTCAAATTCAAATTTCAAAATGCAGAACTTTTTTATATAGCACCCTTGCAGCCCTGAATACATGATAGGTTAAAACCTTTCTTGATCATGCATTACACATAATTGTTAGAATCTTCAATGAAAATTTCAATGAATAAATATCTAATCACTAAAATATACATTAAATAAATCAGAGAAATTGATATCTCATTGTTTAGGTTTCAGCTTATTATGTAAGAAATATTTTTAATTTCTTAAACTAACAACGTTTGTATTACAGACTTTATCAATTACAGTTAAGTAAACTTGAAGAGAATAAATACGCGAGTTTACTGAGTAAAAAATGTTTACAGTTTATAAAACGTATTTAGTTCTACGACAGTCTAAGGTAAATATAATTATTAAGAAAATGTTGAATAAACGCCCAAATAAATAAAATCTGTAATGAATTTTCTCTTCAAAATTGGCTGAAGTAGCGAAGACGATGAGAGATAAAAAAAATTCTTAATGAAAAAGGAGCAATAGAAAATAAAATATCGTTTTTACTTGGTAAGAAAGATAGTACTGACGAAAGTCGAGCCGAAGAAATGAAAACGAAAAGTTTATTTCATTTGCAATAATTATGGTAGCAAAACTTAAAAAAAAAAAAAAAAAAAAAAAAAAAAAAAAATTATTATCATTATTATTATTTTTTTTTATATAAAAAGGACAAAATTGACAAAAAAATTAGTTCAACGTCAAGACAAGTTCATGCAAAACAACAGTCGCTAAAATGCAATGAAATTTTATTAAAGAAAAGATGAATTTTTCAATAGTTTATACATTATTACTCTGTGTTGTGTTTTGTCCTTTTTGACGTACTTTGTATACAATTGACAACAATAAAGACGATTTCAACAATACGCGTTTTCTTTTTGTTTTTGATTTTCAACTGCACCATAGAATAACACTAATTTCAAGACCATTGTTTTTCTTTTTTATAAATATCCTTCTTTCCATTTTTGTTGTGCATAGGAAATGTATTTAGAAAACAAGGAAAATAATATTTTTGATAATTTTCGAAGTGCAAGAGAGCGAATAACAGTTTCTTTCTTTTTTTTTTTTTAATTACAACGTCCTCTATATGAGTCCTATTTTAATGAAACATTTCCGATTAGTTCCCTAATCATCAACCAATAATTGCTTTCGTTCATTAAAAAATTATAGGTTAATTTTAGCTTTCCCTCTTTTTTCTTTTCTTAATTCACCTATCCAGCTTAGTCATTGTGTTGACGATTAATCTCAGTGTTTTACCACGTGCCATCACTTAAATTGTCAACGTCAAATTTTATTTACACAGAAACACTTGACGATAGTTTTAAACGTTTTAACCGCTTTCCATTTTTTGTTTTTTACCTTAGGGATCCGTGGTTTCTAAAACGGGAAATATACATAATAAACAATCCCCCCCTTTATTTATGAAAGTGTCGTGTTTACAAGCACGCGTTGAAAAGACTTTTTTCGAAACAATGAATGAAACAAAGACACCAATAGCGAAACGTGTAAATGATGTTTACTCAAAACACACACCCATTTCTAGCGTCATTTCTCCTAATAAATTATATAACGAGCTTTCTCCAACTATATACCTGAAGTAATAATCATGTTCAAAGTACATTTTTATATGCTGAATCAACAATAATTCTGACTACCCTTCCACCATTCGAATCTCATTAACCGTTTAGAGATTAAACCGAAAGCTTTGTCTTGGACCAGCATGATCCTGTCTCCCATTCTTAACACAATACCGTATACAATTGCTATATTGAAATCGCCAAACCGGAGTACATATATTGAGAGAATCCTATCCCCAATCTCTGGTTTTCAGCGAGTGTTTCGAAATTAGTCATCGACCCAATTTTAGGACCAAATTTAAATCTATTTTCAGACTTTCCATTTACGGTGTAATAATAGAGCCGTAAACATTGACGAGGCAGACATAAAATGGGCAACGAAAATTTACGCAATTCACGTTTATATTATTGTATTCGTAATACGGCAGCTCACGACGACTTTCTCCGTTCCCCCCGAAAAACACGTTCGAAACAAAGGCATCGGTGTTCGCTCGGAAAAATGACGCGAAAATCAAACACCTTAATACAACAGCCCAGTCATCGTCAGAGAGACATAATCGAGCGACATAATATTGACTGAAAAAACCTTCTATTATGGAATTGGTATTTGTTCGCTCTGTACATATTAAATACATAATACGTTTGGGAAGCACGTGTGGGAAAGTATTATATACAGAATCATCGCCGAGGGATTCGTTGAAAAAACGTAAATATTACCATCAAGCACCAAATGTATACATATATATATACACGCGTGATGGTACGCGAGAATCCTCCAGCGCGGGGATATTGGGGTCAGTGGGACAATCGAGAACGGAGAAAGTTAACTTCTCGTCTCCCCCACCCCTGACCCCTCGCCCCGCACCGTATGCCACCCCTTTCTCACGGGCCCATCTCGCGGCGACGGGCCCCTCGGCTTTCCTCGTGCAGGCCCGTCCGATGATGCCCCCTACTTCCGCTATACAGCTTATAGTACATGTCGCCTCGCATATATACACGAGGAAAGACGACGTCCTCCTTTCACGGTTTCACGCCTCGTACCGGTTTCTACATTGACGCTATCTATATCTATATATATACTAGGTTTTTGATGTGTGCTCTGTTTTTTTTTTTACAAAATAAATGAATAGTTCCTTTATTCGACTGGATACAGAAGGCCGCTTGCGATTCGTCGGCGGGAAGAAAAAGCCCTCTTGTATTAAAGCGTTATTATCGAACATCGAAAGTGAGATCGGCGACAATGCCGCCCGGAGATCGCCTCGGTTTCGGTATTGAATTATGTCACAAAGGAATTGAAAAGCCGAAACCCCCATTCGTGACCTCAAAAAATCGCTCGAGCCTGTAAGGCGACACTATATACATACACTGCTCTCTTTTATGCGATTAACAAAAGAGATTATACTCCAACTCTCCATCCTCCTCCACCATTTCCTTGTTCTCGAGTATACATCGTATATATACACGCGAATAAATATTGCATTTGCATTTACTCGTGAGCATGAATTTGACATTACCAGAAATATCGTATATCGATTGCGCACGTCGTGGCTTTATACCGTTATATACGCGTATACATCATGTGCCGGACGGGACGGACGGATGGATGACGGACGGAATATAATGACCACGTTTTCAGGACGGATCTTCTTACGTAAACTCAGCAATTTGTAATATGCGAGATGTTGCCGTAATTAAAGTGCTGGATTTTTTTTTCTTTCTTCTTTCCAAAACGTGACGCAACGAATATGAACTTTTACGTACGTATACGTATATCTATTTGTTCGATCGCTACATTTATTCGCGACGTTACACAACCCCAATCCGGCGGCAGTAGTAGCGCCAACCTAATATATGCTCATAAAGCTTCCTGACACGTGGATCTGGTGTTTCTGATCTGACACAACTGAAAAAATGTGTGAAACCGCACTTATTCGTGTCTTGCGATGGATGGAATGGCGAACTACTTCCGAAAAATTTTGGTACGCTGATTACGAAAATGATGGTGAAAATTGGCGGAAATTTTATTTTCATGGTGAAAACCGAGGGTGTACCTATAAATATTGGTATTAAAAGTATATCGTTTGTTAAAAAGGTACTATCTATCAATAATGTTTTTGCTCATTGGGAAGAGTGCTACGTATTGTGGTAATTGTAGGTATCAAACTTTAGATTTGTTGGGTCTTTATTAACAGCTACTGGTTAGAGGCACCTGTTAGCTTCATGTATTGTTTAACGAACTTTAAGGATACAGGAAACTATAAATTCCACGTTACTATAGCCTTTTATTCTTTTTATGATGTTTTGTAGTTTTTTCGATTTTTCTCAAAAACTATTGATTTTGGCGGGAAAATGCATCTGACATAAAATATGTATTTTTATCAGATCTACAACTTTTATTTGAAGAATTTTCCGAAATTTTGAATATTTTACGAGGTAAGTGCAAAAAACCATAAATTTTGGTGGTTTTTTAAGGTTTTCACCATGAAAATAAAATTTCCGCCAATTTTCACCATCATTTTCGTAATCAGCGTAC